>NQII01002508.1:150621-206368 GCA_002778355.1 Clitarchus hookeri | reverse complement strand
ACCAGAACTTAGAAACAACATTCTGAGTAGGGGTGGGGGGCAGGTGGGAGGGCTCACACACTCCACTCAGATAACACATACACAGACAATAAAACTAACGATAGTTAGTTATGGTTATTTTATGGGTAGTTTGTGAGATACTTCTGAGCCAGAGTACTTGGTTTGAATCTTCATTTTTTCTGTCTCAACTTCACGTATCCGTCTTCTTCATCATCGGGTTTACGCTTTTGCTTTGCAGATGCAGTTACTTCATCGTCGTCAGTAGAATATGTATATTTCGCATCATCATCATCGTCATCATCATCATCATCATCATAATCATCACTATCATCATCAACATTATCATCGTCCTCGGACTTGATGGTCACACTTTCATGCTGGATAGTTGTAACATCCTCGTTTATTATCTGACGCCTTAGCAATACATGTTTGTTGTTCACATTGTTGAACGATCTGTATGTTTTGCGCTCTTCATAATACATGTCCGCACAGGCGTATTTCCTTCTTCACAGAATGTTTTGGAACTTGATGCATGACCGGATAATGTTATGGGGGATGGTGCAATCAATAGTTTACACGACGAATCAGTATGGGAGTCGTCCATTGCATTGCCTTGCGTCTACAAGTTCAATGCTTCCTGTCTTGTGCCAAGTAAAGGTGTGTTACCTTTATATACAGCAGTATGCCTCTTTAGATTTTCACTTCTACCAAATGTCGCAGCGCACATATTACATGATAGTATTCTGGAGGCTGGTTTCTTTTTACACTCATTCTGTTCATGTCACCGTGCATTGCAACTTTTACTGAATGTCTTGTTTGCATTGTTTTCCATGTAATTGTTGAACACTTGGTGAATATTTGCATGTAGGCAAACAGATCATTTTCGATTGCATGTTCTCCACACTTTTCATCATATTCAAGTATATAACAACTTAAAGGTGTGTACTACTACTATTCAATGCAGACTCCTCCCCTCTGCGGACTCCTCTTTTCTGCAGACTCCTCCCATCTGCGGACTCCTCCCCTCTGCGGACTCCTCCCCTCTGTGGACTCATCCCATCTGCGGACTCCTCTTTTCTGCAGACTCCTCCCATCTGTGGACTCCTCCCCTCTGTGTACTCCTCCCCTCTGTGGACTCCTCCCCTCTGCGGACTCCTCTTTTCTCCAGACTCCTCCCATCTGCGGACTCCTCCCCTCTGTGGACTCCTCCCCTCTGTGGACTCCTCTTTTCTGCAGACTCTTCCCATCTGAGGACTCCTCCCCTCTGTGGACTCCTCCCCTCTGTGGACTCCTCTTTTCTCCAGACTCCTCCCCTCTGCGAACTCCTCCCTTCTGCGTACACTACTACCTTCACACAGTAGTGTTGCTGTATGCAATAACTTAGCGGTTACTCTAATTTATACCCTCATTCTGTAGGTCGAATACGAAGTAAGGTTGTAATTTTCTCTGTAGTAGATTAGAGGAAAATAAACAAGAAGCTGAAGTAAAATTTGTTCTCAACTACATCTGATAAATTATATATAATGTCCAACCGGTACATATTTCACATCATCATCAGCAGACTTGGAGGTCACACTTGCATTATCGATGTTCTGGATACTTGTAACAACTTCGTTTATCACCTTACATGATAGTTTGTTGTTCACGTGTTCTCGCGATCTGTATAGCTCGCACTATTAATAGTAAATGCCTACAACATTTGTAATTCCTTCTTCACACTCGGTGAAGGTTTTGCAGTTTGCCGTACAGGACATTCTCGATTGCATGTCCTCAATCTACATACATCTATTTGCTACGTGATGTAAGTAAATTTGTTCTCAACTGTAGCTGATTTATCTTATATAATGTCAAACCGGAACCCTTTCCCATATGTTCTTCTTCCTCGTGAAAAATTTTCTGTATTCTAGCTTCAACAGTATCTTCAATTTTGTGTGTGTTATACAGAGGCACATTCGAGGTTTTGAAGGCTCTCTCGCTCTATTCATCTTCGTGTGGTTCTGGTTTGGTATATTTACAGTCCAACCATATATAATATTTTAATACGCCTTCTTTTTCTATCTCGCATGTAAGTTGATCTACAATATTCTGTTTCATATGCTTAAGATATGTACAAATATTGTCCACCATGACTGATGAATAAGATGCAACATACGTCTTCATAAGACCTCCGAATACAGATTCCTCCAGTATGAATCCATTCTCATTTGGCAAGTTTACAGCAGATACAGGTGTAGGTGCTTTATATATACACATTTTGGCATGTTTGTAATACGACTCTCGACATAGTTTTACCTAATGGTCGTGTATTTTGAGTCGCCTGCTGTCTGGAACATCTGTTATATCATAACATGAGAATTCACGACCACACTTATAGTAACAAGTAGTACACTGAAGTGACAAAAGTCATGGGATAGCAATATGCAAATATACAGACAACAGTGGTATCGCGTACAAAATGTATAAATGGGCAGTGCATTGGTTGGGCTTTCATTTGTAGTCAAGTGATTCGTGTGAAAAGGTTTCTGGCGTAATTATAACTGCACGACGGGAATTAACAGTCTTTGAACGCGGAATGTTAGTTGGAGATAGATGCATGGGACATTCATTTTCGGAAATAGTTAGGGAATTCAACATTCCGAGATACACAGTGTCGAGAGTGTGCCGAGAATACCTAATTTCAGGCATAACCTCCCACCATGGACAACACAGTGGCCGACCGCCTGCACTTAATGACCGAGACCAACGACACGTGCGCAGAATGGTCAGTGTTAACAGACAAGCAACACTGAATGAAATGACCTCAGTTATCAATGTGGGACGTACGACAGTGCGGACAGTAGGACAGTGCGACAAACTTTGGCGATACTGGGCTATGCCAGCAGAAGACCGACTCGAGTGCCTTTACTAACAGCATGACATCGCCTGCAGCGCCTCTCCTGGGCTCGTGACTATATCGGTTGGACCCTAGACTACTGGAAAACCGTGGCTTGGTCAGATGAGTCCCGATGTCAGTTGGTAAGAGCTGATGGTAGGATTCGAGTGTGGTGCAGACCCCACGAATCCATGGACCCAAGTTGTCAACAAGGAACTGTGCGAGCTGGTGGTGGCTCCATAATGGTGTGGGCTGTTTTTACATGGAATGGACTGGGTCCTCTGGTGCAGCTGAACAGATCATTGACTAGAAAGGGTTATGTTCAGCTACGTGAAGACCACTTGTAGCAGTTCATGGACTTCATGTACCCAAGCATCGATGGAATTTTTATGGATGATAATGCACCATGTCACTGGGCCAAAACTGTTCGCGATTGGTTTGAAGAACTTTCTGGACAATTTCAGTCAATGATTTGTCCACCAAGATCGCCTGAAATGAATCCCTTCGAACATTTATGGGACATAATTGAGAAGTCAGTTCGTGCACAAACTCCTGCACCGGCAACACATTCGTAATTATGGACGTCTATAGAGGCAGCACTGCTCAATATTTCTGCCCGAGACTTCCAATGACTTGTTGAGTCCATGCCACATCGAGTTGCTGCACTTCGCCGGGCAAAAGGAGGTCCGACACGACATTAGGAGGTATCCCATGACTTTTGTCGCCTCAGTGTATAGTAAGCCCATTGCATCTTCATCAAACATTTTCCAGATTTCTCGTGTTGACGAGCACTGCAACTTTTAGTAAAGGTCTCGCTGCAGTAGTGACATGAATATCTTGATGCCTGTGGTCAGCTCTGTCCACTCTTCGAAGTCTGAATAGCCACTGAGTGAGTCATCCTATCCTATACTTATATATACATACATACACACATACAGATGCAATGGTGTTGACTTTTATGTCAGCTTTGTTAGTGGTGAGATGCTTTCGAGACATGTTAGGCTTCTTTATCATTGTGTGTGACAGCGACCTTTATGTTAGACATACGAGAGTCTCACATAACCTGTTAGGCCCCTTTATGCTCGGTGGTGTTCTCTCTTTATTATGGTGGTGGCTTGCATTTATGCTTTATATGTCTCTTTGCATTGTAGGCAAATAGAAATGCAATGATACAGTAGTGATGTGATTGTTCCTGCCATGGTTTTCATAGTAGTGTGCATTACCTTTAATGCTTTATCATTGTGTATGGTTGGGAAGACTCTGAGATAATGCATGCATATGTTTGGGAAAACCCTGAGATAACTCTCCTGACTTGGCCTGCAGAGCATGATGTATATCTCATAGGAAGGACTTAAATGTTAATCTAATTTGGGAAAACTTAACCCTTTAGTGATGTCGAGAGTGATGTTATGAGGTTGCCGAACATATCTTACACAATACGGAACTTAAGTGCACCTATGCTTGTAGGGAGTAAATGATTTGTGTTGTCTGGAACGATATATATACACACATTTATCTATAACGAATTTTCCATCTGTATGTTAAACAGTTCGGAAATTACAAGCACTTATGCTTAAAGGGCTTAAATGATACTGTGATAATTTACTTATTTTCAAGGGTGTGCTGTGTATCGAAACTTAGAACCAATCTAGTAATGAATATGTATTTTTTCCCCTTTGGTGTAGCTTACTCGGCCAACCTTTGTTTGCATGTGTTGATGGGTCTGCTGTACAAGTGTGTATGTAAGTGTGTACATGAATTTTGCATACTGGTGCCATGAGCGTATATCATACGTAAAATGTATTTCTCGATAGGGGTCGCGCAGAGCTTCCTTCCCCTTTGGTGTAACTTACTTGGCTAATATTTGTTTGCATGTTTTGATGGGTCTGCTGTATGTGTGAGTATGGAAGTGCATACATGAATTTTGCATACTGATGCTGTGAGCGTATATCATATCTGAAACGTATTTCACAGGAGGAGCCGCGCCGGGCTTCCCCTTTGGTGTAACATACTCTTCGTCGCAGTGTTCGGCGTCACCTTTATGTAAGGTATCGTGCATCGTTGAAGTGTTCGACGCCATCCTTTAGGTTAAAATACCTGCGCTGTTGAAGTGTACAGTAGCGCCCTTTATGTTATGCCGCGCATGCTTCGTCGCAGTGTTATGTGTTGCCCATTATGTTAAAGTGCATGCACTGTTGAAGTGTTCGGCGCCACCCTTTATATTAAAATGCCTGCATCGTTGAAGTACCTGGTAGCACCCTTTAAGTTATGCCGCGCGCACTTCGTTGCAGTGTTCGACGTCGCCCTTTATGTTAGGGTGATTGAGTCGTTGAAGTGTTCGGCATCATCCTTTCTATATTAAAGTACCCGAACCGTTGAAGTGTATGGTAGCACCCTTTATGTTATGCCTCGCACGCTTCGTCGCAGTGTTTGACGTCACTCTTTATGTTAGGATACGTGCATCGTTGAAGTGTTCGGCAGTGTTCTTTATGTTACACCAAGTATCGTGGCAACGTCCTTTATGTTATGCCTCGCATCATGGCGACTGGGGAAGAGACTGAGATAATCCTCCCAGCTTGGAATGCTAGCATGTGATGCCTGAGACTACCTCTCGCTTGAAATGCGAGAGCATGAAGTATATGATCTAGTAGGAATGAATTAAATGGTAATCATATTTGGGAAGACTCTGAGATAACCCATGATGTAGCGACCAAACGAGTGACATGGTAGGAATTTCGAAAGACCAGGAGAACCCCCTGCAAGAGTATGATGTAGGAGTCAGTCGGGTGATGTGGCAAGGATTTGGGAAGACTCGGAGAACACCCCCTGCAAGAGTGTGATGTAGCGGCCAGTTGGAATGTCAGGGAAGACTTGGAGAACACCCTCTTTCCTATGTTGTGTATTTATTGGTTGTACCTTAAACAGTTCGGAAATTATTATCAACTATGCTAATAAGTTCACATAAGGCTTAAATGACCATGTGTTAATTTTCCTTGTTGGCGGCGATGCCAATGTTATGAATTTGACAAGTACATCTTAAGCGGTTCGGAAATCACATCCAACTATACTTATAAGTTCGCATAGGGCTTAAATAACCATGTGTTAATTTTCCTTGTTGGCGGCGATGCCTATGTTATGAATTTGACGACTATATCTTAAATGGTTCGGGAATTACAACCAACTATGCTTATAAGTTTGCATAGGGCTTAAATGACCATTTGTTAATTTTCTTTGTCTGTGTCGATCCCTATGATATGAATTTGATTAGTACATCTTAAAAGGTTCGGGAATTATGGCCACCTATGCTTATAAGTTCACATTGGGCTTAAATTACTATGTGTAATTTTCCTTGTTGGCATCAATGCCTATGTTATGAATTTGACGAGTACATATTTAAGGGTTCGGAAATTATGTCCAACTATGCTCATAAGTTTGCATTGGGCTTAAATGACTAATTGTTAATTTTCCTTGTTGGCGGCGATGGCAATGTTATGAATTTGACGACTACATCTTAAACGGTTTGGGAATTACGGCCAACTATGCTTATAAGTTCGCCTAGGGCTTAAATGACAATTTTTTTATTTTCCTTGTCTACGTCGATGCTTATGATATGAATTTGACGACTACATCTTAAATGGTTCGGGAATTACGACCAACTATGCTTATAAGTTCGCATAGGGCTTAAATAGCTATTGTTAATATTCTTCAGCTAACATGACCGGTACTGACATGCCAGTTTCGAGAGCCTCGTATAGCTAATCAGTTAAAGATCAAATTTAAAATTTAAAAAAAATTAAACTTAAAAAAATATATTTTCCAAAAAAATTGTGGGAGCCTCGCGTAGCAAATCAGAGACGATCGCATTTTGAAAGCCTCGTGTTGAGACGAGCGCCTAGCGCGCGAGCCGCTGTGACGTCATTGGCCTGTACAGGCATGTGGGGAGTGTGTCGTGCACTATCGTAGTGCCAGGGCTTCATTCCACCGTTGCTCCATTCCTAAATGACAGAGTAGCTGGCTCCATTTATTACCAGTTTTCTCTCAGCCAGAGAGCCTGTGCATCGACTGCAGAGTGAATATAGGGTAGAGATATCACGCTATCACGCTGGCTGCGCGGAACCAATCTCCGTGTTCCAGCAATGGACTACTTTTCTGCCAATATGACCATCATAAAAGACATAGATAGGATTTAAGACTAGAATACTGTTTATATAAACAAGAACTTTAAGGATTTAAGATGTTTATATTTCTTCTAGCCAATTTTTAACGCAATTACATTAAATTAAAACTAGTAAAAGTAGGTTATACATATAAATGGGCTTGTATTTTAAGATACAAACAAGTTTTATTACTGTTGACGATATAACTTTGACAGTAATATTGGCGTGGGGTACGTACGGTAGGTCAATGTTGGGTACATGCGTAGTACACGATTTATTGGTGTACGTTATCTTTAGTCTATGGCATCGACAGGTCCGCAGTTGCTGAGCATGCGCGTTTCTACCAACCATTTATTTAACGTAGCATACCAAACTAACATGACCTCCCACACCAGTGTCGGATGTCGAGACGCATTATGGAAACGGTACTGTGCTTTACGTTCGAAACAAATGTTCATCATTAAACATCNTAGTACACGATTTATTGGTGTACGTTATCTTTAGTCTATGGCATCGACAGGTCCGCAGTTGCTGAGCATGCGCGTTTTCCACCAACCATTTATTTAACGTAGCATACCAAACTAACATGACCTCCCACACCAGTGTCGGATGTCGAGACGCATTATGGAAACGGTACTGTGCTTTACGTTCGAAACAAATGTTCATCATTAAACATCAAATTTTAATGCTACCTATAAATGTCAGTAATTAGTTTATCTAAGCTACTTTGTTTAAATTGTCATATTAGTGTATGTTTTAATGCTGCAGTATCAACAATATATTTCGTTTCAAGAATAATCTAATTTTGTACGGTGTAAAATAAACTACAAAGAGAGTGACTCCAGCCACTTAGTCGGTACCGCCCTCCCCCGACCCAGCCCTTTGGACCCGCCCCTGTAAATACACTAACCTAGGACAGTATGTGAATAAGTTTTTTTGCAGTTTAAACTAACCTTGACTACTGGTGTAGTTCTCATGTTATTGCCATTGAGGCTAACATAGGATAATAGCCTATCTCAACACAAAGCACTTGCAAGATATTTAGGTACCTTAAGACTTTGACCCTTGAAGATGACGTTGGCTTTAATATTTGAAAGTTTTATTTATTTTGCAATTATTAAAAATAAACATTCTTGTGCTCTTGTTGTTCTCTTATAGCTAAACCACAAAACAGAGTAAAGAATATTGGTATCTAAGATTTAGAACAGAAAATTAGCTACGGTAGTTTTCATAATACAATTATATGGGACGTGTTGCAACAAAGACATAGTATGGCCTTACCTGAACTCCTAATATCGTATGCAGAACCGAACCCTTACTTTGCCTATGCATGAGAAGATTTTCAAATTCAGTCTGCGAGGGCCATGTCACTCTTTCTTGCAATGCGTGTATTTAACAGATAATTTGTAAATCAGTACTGTTGATTAACGTTTTTATAATAAAATATGTCAACATCAACGCTACGTAATATTTTATACATGTACGAAACACTCCATTCGAAATAAATAAAGCAATAGTCTAAACACAATCATATTGCGTTATAGCGAACTGCTTAAATAAAATTCCCCCCGCCAAACGATGATCACCATCGACGTAGCGATTATTAGAAAACCACTTTTGTTGAGTTCGAAAAACGAAAAAAAAAACCAAAACTGGTGAAAAATTACCTACGAACCTAGTCAAATCATAATGCAAAAGTTTTGTGATGCAGCCGTTAATTAAAGGCTATTTCATGACGTCACAGCACGTTTTGGTGGGCGTTAAAACCTCTGTAGTTTTACCCTATCAAAAAATGATTTGACCAGTTGTCCAGTAAAAAATTTTGCAAGTACACCATTTTTACAAAAATGGTTGTAAAGCAGTCTTTGACAGTAAATGCGCATGTTACCCATTATATGAATTGTTCAGAAACTCTGGCTACTGTATGCACAATGTCAACGTTAAGTTTATATTTAGCCTCCAACAATGGGTAATACTTGGACATACAATTAATATATTCTTTAAAATTTTAATTTTCATGTACTTCATTGCATTACAATTACTAAATTATTCACCAATCGTAAATTTATTAAATATAGAGTGTATTATAATTACTTAGCCACTGAATAAAATAACTACATGTTGAAGGTTAAATGTGATGCCAGACAATTTTTACATACCTTTAAAAGTGAAAATGTAAATTACGCAATTTATTTAGACAATCTTGTAACACTTCCAGCAACTTTCAAGTAAATAAAATGTTTCTTAACAGAAATTTTGTGAACGTTAAATTGAGAAACTGGCAGTACTGAGCCGTATTATGTCCAAAGATATGTTTCATATAAACAACACAGTCAGTGCGTAGTAAATATTGACTGGTGTAATATCTACTTTCATTTGTTTGTCAGAGTAAATTTTAACTGCAGGAAAATATTTATAATTTTGTTTTTATTGTATGGAGTCATAATAATAAGATATAAATTATAAAGTTGCTCGTCCCTTAAAAAATTATGTACTCATACGTGTATATACATATATAAATATATGTATATATATGAACTTAAGAGTAAAAAAAAAATTAGGTACTGATACGTTTAAATGGCTTCCTTCCTCTACAAATGTAGGTACGCAAGTAATTCTGATGAAGTTGTGACGCATAAAACCCGCTACATTTATAGATCACAGTTATTTCAGATAATTTTTACAGTATTTGTACCATATTACATTTAATTATTTATTTGTGGCAGCTACGTTCTATTTACTTCTGATTTAATATGTTATATTTAATTGCAAAATGTGTTATGAACTCAGAATNGATCACAGTTATTTCAGATAATTTTTACAGTATTTGTACCATATTACATTTAATTATTTATTTGTGGCAGCTACGTTTTATTTGCTTCTGATTTAATATGTTATATTTAATTGCAAAATGTGTTATGAACTCAGAATTTTTTTTTTTTATTTTTTTTTTTTTAAGTCTTGCAGAGTTTCTGCCATGAAGTTATTGTACGTGGGTTGATTACATGGATGATTTTGTTATTTTGTTGCCACAGTAACGCATGGCGTAATGCGAGTGATGTAGCCCTCTCGTGATTGGCGCGACTTTTGAAAACGTTGATAAGTATGTAGTTTAGGAGGCGTCTAGTCATCTTGTTTCCGCCAGGCAGGTCGAGACCTATAATGTCATCGGCCTGGTAGGAATTTTCATTTTTGCTTGATTAATTTTGCCGAGTACGAACATTTCATGCAGACTGCCCGACGGGGCGAAGAAGCGCTACATATTACTGCAAGATTATAGTCTACACGCGCTACCTACGCAGTTTTATGTTTAAATTCTAGTTTGAGCAATGTTGCGAGTGGTGCGGTATGATATTTACTAGCGTACCCCAGGCCCGAGAGCCTAGTGAGGGAAGATACCACTTAAGCAAGATATTAAGGTGAATGACTAGGGGGACCAGCCGATGAGAATTAAACAAGAAGTTGCTGCAAATAAGTATTTTCAGCTAAGTATTTTTGATCATTTAGACCGCAGAAACATCATCAGGAATTTTAAATAAAAATTTTTGAAAAACCATTTGGCAAACGTTACGCTATCTTGGATCACTGAATATTGAAGTTTCTGTGGCTAATTTGTTCTCCCGACTGAGTTGGTTTGAAAAGATTTTTTTTATTTATATTAATTAAATTTTTTTTTTTTTTTTAGAAATTAAAAAATATTTTAAGACATAAATATAGTTACGGCCACACTGAGCAAAAATAATTTTAAAACTTGAAATGGTTTCCAAAATAATATTTGCACAGATCACGATTCGTTTTATAGTGTTAGAATCAAAACTTTTTCATTCAAATTAAATCTCACCTATTTTTCGCAAGTCTCAGTGTTTATTTTATTTTCTGTAGCCAGTGGCAGTTTTGGATTCTGTTCTTCCCGGTGTTATGCATGTTGTTTCCAGCCTACGGAGACTGGCTGGAACTTATGTTCCTGAATGTCACATCCTTGGTAAGACCTATCCAAGTTGTGTTATGTTGTTGCAAAATCATTGCTGTCCTGTGGAGCCGGGCAAGTTCAAACCCCAGGTCGGAATTCAATTTTAGTGGTGATAAGTAATTCACCCCAAGTTCAAAATTATATTCTCATCTGTGTACTCTCCCTTCCACACTATACACAGTTACTGTACGGCTTGTGTACGTGACAGGAGGAATACGCATTCTACAATTTACAAGGCTCTCAAAGACTTGGATAAAAGCAAATGTGTTAAAAAGAGTATAAACAAAACGAAATTGTGTAAGATCTGAGAACGATCAGACGAATAGTTCCTGAGATAGTATGCATGCGTATAGCCTTATACCATAGATATGGATACCAATCAATGGTCTTTGCATTAGGGTTCAGTATAAAAGTACCTTTCAAAATAGAGGGACATATAAGCTATTATGTTGTAAAGTACAGATAGTACGTCACCACGCCATGATGTGTTTTAAACATTTTTGTTGTTCAAGGGTATGGCAACACTACAGAAATAACATCACCGCTCTAAACATGAGATTATTTCATAAACAGGTTGTATGTAGTGGCAATCGCTTGAGAAGTTAAAGTTTAAATTATAGGTGATATATTTTGACATGACATCTGTAGTTCAGATAATTATATTTAACTACTTCAATAGGAACAGTCAGTATGCCAAGTTGCGTTCATTTAGGTTTTATTATTCCATATATATCAAATACAATACAAATTGTGACGATACAAACATTTAAAAAATAAGCAAATTTTACACTTCAAATAACTAAATTCATTCTGTATGTAGTAGTAATTTTAGAATATTTATTTATGGGTTTCGTTTTGTAAGTTTCTGAATTATATTTAAAATCTTGGTATTCCATATGACACTATTTTACAAAATTATGGACAAAATCTACTAATTATTTATTTTCGTGTACGCTAAGGTACTGACAGCACAAAAAGTTTGGTTGAAATTAGGATAATTGCTCGGTACACATCTTCTGGAATACTAAACCAAAAATATGTATGGGGCCGCTTTTATGAAACGTGCCCCTAACCTACAAAAATATGGTTAGAATGATGTACCAAATAACTATTCGTATGCCGAATTTGGCGGTAATCGGTTTAGTAGCTTCAGAGATAAAATCTGAAAATCTATTTCACAAAGTAGTAGACAAAGGAATACGTAAATACACACTTTAAATGGTCAAAATAGGAGCTATGAGACTACCAAGTTTGGTTAGTATTTGTAAATTTTTTTAGTAGATATGGAATTCTAAGGCTGCGTTCGAATTTACCATTTAGTCAGGCTGTAGGTGTGTCGCTGACTGTGCCTGAAGACGGGAACTGATGAAACGTAGCACCTGTTGTCGAAGGAAGCTTGCTATTTTTGTCTGTATTGTCATTGTGTCGTCTACATTTAGATCTTTTCCAGCCATTATGTTCGTTTGTGTTGTCATCGTTGTTCGTCCAGTTTTTTTGTAATATTCCTCATATCCCATACCTGTTGTTTGTTTGTTTGGCCATCAATTCTGGTTGTTACGTTCTCGTTGCGTTGTGTCGTTCTGACTTTATTTTCTGAATTAATTCCGTCTTGGAATTATATGTATGTTACATATTTGTAGACAACAGCTAACCTAGCATTAATTTGTATTTATTTTGTTTATGTTTTTTTTATCTAAGTTATTTATTTAATATAGTTCTTTTATTTTACCTAGTAGGTTTTCTGAGACAACGAAGTGTTTGCAATTTACGTATGTCCATAATTGTTCAAACAATCAATTACTTCCCGCCCCTCTTTTGTAAGAATCATTCAAACAACACACAATTCAGTAAGTTAGTATTTTATAATTAAGTACAGTTCAATTCGGACGCCGTCGATAGTCGCTTGCTCTGCGATTATTGCGATATGGTAATTTGATATGTTAGTAAATTTCGTTACATACTAAAAACTAAATACCAAATTACCAACTACGTCATCATTTTAGTCGACTAATTCAGGTCACGTGACCTTTTTGTAAACTAAAAATATTGAACGTGGTGGTCTTTCAGAAAANCATTTTAGTCGACTAATTCAGGTCACGTGACCTTTTTGTAAACTAAAAATATTGAACGTGGTGGTCTTTCAGAAAAATGTATCTTATCAAAGAGAAAACAAAGTTAAGAAGTAGAGTTCATCCCAAATATTATTAAAACCAAATGTATTACTGAACAGAAGTTAACAAGATACCAGGTTTTCTCGCATAAGTGTGCAAGAGTTCAGTTTATTTAGTGCGTAAAAGATCTTAAGCGTCATAGTAAAGGAAAATCCTTATTAAATTTTGAAATTAGTGATATGTATATTCTGTAAGTGTAATTAATGTNCATTTTAGTCGACTAATTCAGGTCACGTGACCTTTTTGTAAACTAAAAATATTGAACGTGGTGGTCTTTCAGAAAATGTATCTTATCAAAGAGAAAACAAAGTTAAGAAGTAGAGTTCATCCCAAATATTATTAAAACCAAATGTATTACTGAACAGAAGTTAACAAGATACCAGGTTTTCTCGCATAAGTGTGCAAGAGTTCAGTTTGTTTAGTGCGTAAAAGATCTTGAGCGTCATAGTAAAGGAAAATCCTTATTAAATTTTGAAATTAGTGATATGTATATTCTGTAAGTGTAATTAATGTNGAGCGTCATAGTAAAGGAAAATCCTTATTAAATTTTGAAATTAGTGATATGTATATTCTGTAAGTGTAATTAATGTGGATTCCTTTAAATGTTTTAATTTTTGGTGCTTTTACATGAATTATGTTTACATAAATGAGTTAATATATTTAAGTTATTATGAACTGGGCTTTGTTTGTCACTTCCTCTGGTGGAACGTGTACCTGACTTCAATTACAAATAGCCTCATAAAACATGAATAAACAAATGCATCTGCATAAGTATGAAAAAAAAATAATGGTTACACATTTCTGAATGCTGGCATAAATGGGAATAGATGATTCCGTAATAACAACTTCCTGGTAACAACGCAGTTAATGAAAAGTGTTCGGTGTAATATTAATATGACGATATGATAAACCCATAGAAGAAACTAAAACATCTCAAATCAGCAAAAGATACAGAGTATTGCCAATAACATCATATTTATTTCACGACTTCAGATGGATATGAATTATTAGATTCAAATACAATCTAGAACTAAATAGGAGTGATTCATTAAAAACGACACTTTCTACGGATGCTGGACGTTTAAAACCAACAGTTTTCTTAGCTTATTTTTATCCACCAACTACATGTAATTCGTTACGACNACGGATGCTGGACGTTTAAAACCAACAGTTTTCTTAGCTTATTTTTATCCACCAACTACATGTAATTCGTTACGACATTTTACGTGGCATATTAAAATTTGTGTGACTTTAAAAGCTAGAGTATAAATGAGACGTAAAGAATTTTAATTTTAACAAGATTTTGCTGATATAAATGATGACCCTACTTGCCTCAACATAGGTGCANGAGACGTAAAGAATTTTAATTTTAACAAGATTTTGCTGATATAAATGATGACCCTACTTGCCTCAACATAGGTGCAATTGCTTTTTTAAATAATTTCATAAAAGCTGAGTTGGTAGATAGGACTTGTCTCGTTGAAAGCAATGTAATTACAGATGAAACCAGAAACATATGGTTACGCGCTCACTGCTTCTCATCCTGCGCTAACGAGTGGAAGTGAAGGACAGCAGTTACATGATAGCGGCAGCAGCAAGTCAAAGGATTGTTTTGAATGACACGCGAGCGATAGGCCGGTGACCGTTATCTGTTACAGATAGCGAGTCAACACAATAATGATTTTTGCGGCGCGCGCTGCTGACCCTGTTTATATTGTTTTTTTTATGTTTATCTGAAGAACGCTCTCGATTACTGGCCTCATTTTCTCAGCATAACACGGGGTGCGTTGAACCTTCCAGATGGTCAGCGCGAACGATATAAAAGTGTGACAGGCCTCCAAGCCGAGTAGTTGATGAGTGCATGAGTGACTGAGTTCCGAGCGATAGACGACGAGCAGCGAGAGAAGTGACCAGTGGAAGGTAAATATACGACTACGAGTATCAAGCAGTGAAGAGTGTGGCTGACTGGACTATTGAACTAGATGCTTGGGTGGAATACATTACAAATGGTTACAACAGACAGACTGAAAATGCGTTAATGATGACTATGAGTTAATTACAGTAATTAAACAGGGACACTAAGAAGGAAGTTAATTAGAGTTGGGATAAGCATTAAATATTGCGCTCATTCTTAAATAAAAATAGTAATAGTGGAGACAGGTAATTTAATGCAGTAAATAATAGTTGTGTGAATAAATTAGAAATCAAATTTAGTTCTTTTATTTTTATTAAGACTTCTGAGAACTCATATATGCCCCGCAGGCGTCCTTGTAACACTGGTGTCAAGTGGGATGGAGGCATTTAATTGTTAATCAAGTTAGGTAATAGGCTAGTAAACAGTGATTATAAATAATGATTAATTAAGATTGTTTTGTACAATCATAGGAGNTCAAGTTAGGTAATAGGCTAGTAAACAGTGATTATAAATAATGATTAATTAAGATTGTTTTGTACAATCATAGGAGTGATTGCTAAATAGAAAAATGACTAAGAAACTGGAGGCACTGCGAGCTTTAATTTTTAATTAAGGGGCTAAGTAGCCAAGTGAGCACAAGTGTAAATACCTTGNTCAAGTTAGGTAATAGGCTAGTAAACAGTGATTATAAATAATGATTAATTAAGATTGTTTTGTACAATCATAGGAGCGATTGCTAAATAGAAAAATGACTAAGGNTGTTTTGTACAATCATAGGAGTGATTGCTAAATAGAAAAATGACTAAGAAACTGGAGGCACTGCGAGCTTTAATTTTTAATTAAGGGGCTAAGTAGCCAAGTGAGCACAAGTGTAAATACCTTGAAAGAAGATGTAAATAACCAAGTTAGTTCTGTAAAATAAATTGTGAATGGAACTGTAAATATCCAAATTAGTTCTATGGTTGAAACTGTAAATAAAGTAAATTAGAATTTAGACAGGAAAATTGACTCTGTTAATGAGAATGTTGACAAGAAAATAGAAAGTATTAGCGAGTTAGTGAACATAAAAATTGATGGTGTGAATGCAAGAATGGATAGTGTAAATGAAATAGTGGACACTGTAAACTATAGGATGGACAATGTCAGTGAAAGGTTAGACAGTGTCGAGAATGAAATTAAACAGAAGATCAGTACAGTAGATAGCAGTTGAAGGAATTTCTTCAGCAATGGAGTTCTACTATCACAACATCGCCAGCCGAGAAAAGTGAAAAATCAATGCAAGTCGAAACCAACACAGCGAACTCGAAGGAGAGCAAAAATATCTGCGGCATTGGTGTCGCGCAGCCTGGTGTGGGGAAGGAGGTCTCAATTAAGCCCACCTCTTACTATGGCCACATTGCTTGGCTGGAGTACCAACGCCAGTTTGAACTAGTCGCCACCCTGAATGGTTGGACAACCGAACAGCGGGCTTACTACCTCGCAGCTGTACTAAGAGGCCACATACTGAGCATACTACAATCTCTGCCAGAGCGACATCGACTGGAGTATCCCACACTGGGGTCGGCCTTGGAGCTACGTTTCTGTCGCCGATACCTGTGACGTGCCCACCATGACCAACTGCGAAGCCGCACCCAGCGACCAGGATAGCCTCTGCAAGAGCTATGGCAAGACAGTGTGCGGCTCTCCCACCTATCTCCAGAAATGTGCCCCGAGGAGGCGCGGGACATAATATCAGTCGGTTTCTTCATCGATGCCATCGCCGACACAGAGGTACGGCAAGCGATACATCTGGCTGCAGCCCACAACATGCAGGACGCCCTGGCCCGAATACTGGAGGCGGAGTCAGCAAGACAGGGAGCCGCACCCCGACGTCCAGTATGGGCAGTGCTGCTGAATGAGGACGACGAAGACAGCATGAAGAAGACACTGAAGGAGTTGCAGAGGGCTGCGATGGACGTAGCTTCCCAAGTCCGCACTACAGAACTTCGCCGCCCCCACCTAAACGGCCTGAGTGTTGGTCGTGTGGACAGCCGAGACACCTGAGAGCCTACTGCCCACAACAGCAGCAGCAGCAACAGAAGCAGCAGCGGGAAAAGAGGCAGCGAGAGGCAGGTGAGAATACAGCACATTCGGAAAACTTGTAAACACCTATATTAGGAGGCGAAGGTCAGTGATTGCTGTGGCCCCAATGTTCTTACAAGTACAGCCGGTGAAACAGGATTGGGATGCAATCCTTGTGGAGGGGGGCCTGAATGATGTTCTTTGCCAGATTGTCGTCGACACTGGAGCGACCATAACAGTAGTAAGACCAGACATCCTCGGGCCTTCCCCCTATCGATCGCACGACGAAATCATGGAACGACGCTATTTGAATACAGTAACAGGTGAGACCACACCAATTAAAGGTAAAAGGAAAATGATCTTGAAGCTTGGTGACCTTAGTATAGAGCACGATGTTTACATAGCAGAAATAGAAGATGAATGTCTTTTGGGGCTTGATGTACTATGTAGGCTGGGGTGCTGTATCGATACTCGACTTGGTATGCTACATGTAGGCAGTGCAGAGTTGGTGGTGTCGACACGGCATGATTTGTCCTCCCTAGTTAGCTGCCCAGTGGTATGTAGTCAACCCACTGTGCTCCCCGCTTATAGTGAAATTATTACAGGCAGGTGTCAAGGAGCATTTGTCAGACGTTTGAGTCTAATTGATCAGGAGAGGATTGGCGTCCTGCCAGGTAAAGTCATTGTTGCAGGAACTTTGGTCGCTTCTAATTCTGACATTTTTGCAGTTAGAATGATAAAATTGTCCGATGATGCCTTTCGTCTTGAGGAGGGGGCCATTATAGGTGTTTGCAAGCAGGTCACATAGGTATTTCCAAATGATCCAGAAGATTCGTGAGTTAAAAAAATGTAATTTCCCAGAAGTACTACAAACTTGATGCAATACAGCAGCCTCTCGGCAGCCATACTTTTATATTTAAATGCAGCGTTCTTAGACATTGGGCCATCCCGCGCTTCAGCCGCCCACTCGGTGGGGAAGAGGGATCACGCCCTCTCATCGCAAGTGTCCCAGCCATGCACCTTAGGTAACAAAATCCAAAACCCCTACTTGATACACAAGTACGGCCGAAAGCACCCTTCCACAATGTTCTGAGACCCTCGTACTCAGACACCAAGCATGTGGTCTGGGCGGGGTACTAACCGGACCCCTGGTGTCTCTTCAGGACACAACCGGAGCGGGTTGCCGCTCACTGCCCGATCCTTCTTTGAGAAGGGGAATCTCTCCAGACCTCCTCCAGCATACAGAGTTAACCACTGTCAGCACGAGTCCAACCTCTAGTGATCGGTACACCAGAGAGAACCTCTGGTGGGGCCAACCCGATCAGCCCATGCTNCCAACCTCTAGTGATCGGTACACCAGAGAGAACCTCTGGTGGGGCCAACCCGATCAGCCCATGCTCCCACTTATTTACCATGGCAGTTGTGGGTTTTCAGTTACCCGACCGCTCCACCATTGCTCTGCCCAACCCACCGGAAGGGTGGAGTACGATCGGCTCGGAGTGGCATGCGTCCTCTATTCCTAGGGGATGCTGAAAATGGGGATAGCAGCCCTTGCTCTGAATTGGAATAGTATTTCATTGTGTTCACTCATAAATTTCCCTGCTGTCATCACAGCCTCCAAGCCGTTGCCACCACTTCCCACCACTAGCAGTACAGTTGGAAGAGCCATCATCGGGCACTGACCATTACTATACATGGGAATTTCTTCACACAGGAAATTCCTGTATTGGGCCCCGTCGGCCTGAATGCCAAGTGTACCAACACCCTGCCAAGTGGTCGGGCCTAGGTACTAACTATCGGCCCAAACCATCACAGCAGATACCTCTGACCAACTACGAGGAAACTGGTTCCCATAGGGAAGTGGGTGGCGGAGCCCAATTTGCAAAACACAGGGAGGGGGCACTGGTAGCCTTGGGTCGCCATGAGTGGAGAGAGGTTATAAGATATGCATCATCCACCCTTTCTAGGGCCATAAAACAGCCACCAAGACGACTGTCACTAACTTCGAATGATGCAGTTAAGGGAATTCGTAAGGAAATGAAGGATCCAGATGTGATAGAACCATCAGTTAGTCAATTGTCATCACCCATAGTTCTTCTTAAGAAGAAACATGGCTCTTGAGGTTTTGTGTAGGTTATCACCAGCATAATAATGTGACCAAGAAAGACTCTTATCTGCTTCCAAGGATAGTTGACACATTAAACANGTAGGTTATCACCAGCATAATAATGTGACCAAGAAAGACTCTTATCTGCTTCCAAGGATAGTTGACACATTAAACACCCTAGCAGGTTCACAGTGGTTTTCTACTTTGGACATGAAGAGTAGATACTGGCAGTGCGAGGTGGCTTCACAGGACCAAGAAAAGACTGTATTTTGTTTCCGAGGGTTAGTAATCTGGCAGTTCAAAGTTATGCCTTTTGGGCTATGTAATGCCCCTGTCGACTTCGAATGTCTGATGGAAAAAGTTCTGCCTTTAAATATTTGTCATGTTTACCTAGATGACATCATTCTGACAGGAAGGACATTTCAAGATAATGTATCATGCCTAGACTCTGTTTTCCAGAAAGTGGCAGCAGCCAACTNGTTCTGACAGGAAGGACATTTCAAGATAATGTATCATGCCTAGACTCTGTTTTCCAGAAAGTGGCAGCAGCCAACTTGAAACTGCTTCATAAGAAGTGCTACCTGTTCCAAAATAAAATAAATTTCTTGGGAAATGTAGTTTTAGCCCATGGAATCGAAACAGACCTCAAGAAAACGAAAGCAATAAGGAATTGGCGGACATTAAATGACAAAACTGAAGTGCAGAGTTATATGGTGTAATGTGCCTATTACCATATATTTATTTGTACCTGGATACGACACGATCGNTGTTTATTTGTACCTGGGTACGACACTATCGTCAAGCCACTATATGAACTGAGGCAAAAAGAAAATTTCATTGGACCACTGAGTGCGAAAATTATTTTTGTAAGCAAAAGGAAATTCCAATATCTCCACCAGCCCTGGATTTCCCAAAAAGCGAGGGACTTTGATGCTAGTGGTGTAGGCATTGGAGTTGTTCTCTCATGTTCAAGATGGGAAGGAAATATCACTAGAATACTTCAGTAACGTATTGCATATGCCAAAGAGAAATTACTGTGTTACGTGCAGGAAGCTTCTGGCTATGGTGAAGGCAATTTCACAATTCCACCCTTACCTTTATGGCAGACATTTTATTCCAAAAACCGACCGTGCTTCATTATGCTGGCTACTAAATTTCAAGAACCTCGAAGATCTAATAGCCTGGTGGATACAGCATCTTCAAGAATATAAATATGAAACACAGCACATATATGGACGCCTTCACAGCAGTTCAAATGCACTGTCTAGGAGGCCATGTGAGCCATTTTGTTGTCATTGCGAATGACAGGATGAAAAGAATGGTGAATCGCTGAAGGCACAGAGGACAAGAATCCAAGCTTCTTTATCTTGTGATGGTTCNCGAATGACAGGATGAAAAGAATGGTGAATCGCTGAAGGCACAGAGGACAAGAATCCAAGCTTCTTTATCTTGTGATGGTTCACCTACATGGAGTGATGAGGTTATTAGGAAATATCAGCTGAATAATCCCACTTTGCAGCCATTATTAAAGTGGAAAGAAGCTGGCTGTCGGCCAAAATGGGAAGATATATCTAGCCTGAACGCAGCAGTCAAAGCATACTGGGCACAATGGAATCCCCTTGTACTGAAGAATGGTGTACTTNGATATCTAGCCTGAACGCAGCAGTCAAAGCATACTGGGCACAATGGAATCCCCTTGTACTGAAGAATGGTGTACTTTACAGAAACTGGAAAAGCAATTATGGAAAACACACACATTTATAGTTGGCACTTTCAGAATGCAGGGTTCCCGTAGTTATAAAAGAGCTGCATAATGCAGCAGCCATTGGGCACTTTCCTGTTAATAAGATCATCGACAGAGTTAGACTGAGATTCTACCGGCTTCATTGTCGGGAGGATGTTGAGAAGTGGTACCGATTATGCGACACCTGCACTGCGAGGAAGAGCCCAAGGATCAGGATACAAGGTCACCTCCAGAAATACAATGTTGGAGCCCCATTCGAGAGGATGGTAGTGGATAATCTAGGACCCTTGGATCATGCAGAGAGAGAGGTAATCGGTATCTCCTAGTGGTCCAAGATTACTTTGCTAAGTGGCCTGAGGTCATTCCCCTTCCAAAACCAAGAAACACGAATAGTGGCCGATGCACTTATAGAACATATATTCTCGAGATTTGGGGTTCTGCTAGATCTCCATTCTGATCAGGGAATAAAGTTTNCGATGCACTTATAGAACATATATTCTCGAGATTTGGGGTTCTGCTAGATCTCCATTCTGATCAGGGAATAAAGTTTGAAGCTTAGGTCTTCTAAGAGGTGACGAACATTCTGAGGATGAAAAATACTAGGGCTACAGCCTTACACCCTCAGTTGAATGGAATGCTCAAGAGGCTTAACCACACTATTGAGCAGTACCTGACGATTTTTGTGGCAGACAACCAAAAAGACTGGGATTCAAAGGTGCCATTGTTTTTTCTTGCTTACCGCTCAGCAGTTCATGAGTCCACAAACACCATCAAAGATGTTGTTTGGAAGAGAGATACGCATTCCCAGTGACCTGCTGCTTGGCCGACCGACCGAAGAAAAAGCTGTAGTCCCTGATAATGCCAGCGAATTACATAACAGATTTGTTGGCATTCATGATTTTGCTCAACATCACCATAGAATAAATAGTGACAGGATGAAGATGAGGTATTATAGGAGAATTTCGGGTGAATTATTTCAAAAAGGAGAACTGGTTTTGCTGTCCAACCCACAGAGGAGAAAAGGGTAGCTACAGACANTTCGGGTGAATTATTTCAAAAAGGAGAACTGGTTTTGCTGTCCAACCCACAGAGGAGAAAAGGGTAGCTACAGACATGTTGGGAAGGCCCCTACAGGATTCTGAAGAAGATCAATAATGTGGTGTTTCTGTTTTGTCGTCAAGGCTCTCGGGCGAAGCCAAATATTGTCCACATCGACCGACTGGCACTCTATGATGGTCCGGATGTTGCAGTGTCTGTTAGGGACGAACAGACTTGAGGAGGGGGCAGTGTTACGCATTTGCTGCTTCGCACCCCGCGCAGGAGAGTGTAAGTGAATAACAGCAGTTATATGATAGTGGCGGCAGCAAGTCAATTGTTTTGCATTAACAAAGGAGCGATAGACCAGTGTCTGTGTAACTGTTGCAGGAAGCTAGCTGACATGAAATGTTTTTGCGGCGCATGCTGCTGATCTAGTTTAATTGATTTCTGCGATTATCAGAAGAATGCTTTGTGTTACTAACCACGTTTTCTCAGCGTGACTTGGGGTAATTTGAACCTTCTAGATAGAAATTGTGAACGATATAAAAGTGACAGGTCTCCGAGCCATTTAGTTGATGAGAGAATGAGTGACTGAGTTCTGAGCAATAGACGACGAACAGTGAGAGAAGTGACCAGCGGAAGGGATGTATGCGACTGCGAGTATCAAGCAGTGAAGGGTGTGGCAGGAAACCTGGACTATTGGACTAGATGCGTGGGTGAAAGACATCACAAATGGTTGCAACAGATAGACTGAATACATGTTAATTACGAGTATGAGTTAATTGATTGTAATTAAACAGAGACATTAATAAAAGCGTTAATAATAGTTGAAATATACATTTAATATTGCGCTCACTGTTATATAAAAAGAGTAATAGTGGAGATAGATAATTTGATGCTGTAAATAATAGCTGTGTGAATAAATAAGAAATCAAATTTTGTTATTTTATTTCTATAAAGACCTCCATTCTTCACGCACTCAGATACGCCCCACAGGCGTCATTGTAACAATATGCAACATTAGTGAGAGAATTACAAATTCACATGTGTCTTACCTGGGTCTCGCATCCAGAAAACCTCGTACAATAACCAATAGTGCAATCAACTGCAACACGGAGGTCGGATTTGAACACCACCTTCGAATTTAATCAGTCTTATGTTTCAAATGATAGGATCTACTAACCTAAAATATTTCCAGGACCGTCGTTTTGAAAATAAGTGACTGAGGCACTTAAAACACGAAATATTACATGGCTTACCATAGCGATATTTGTATGAAGAATTTGGTGTAAATCGATAGATTGTTCCCTGAGATATGGCATTAAACCTCCATATTTTTCATGTGACTATCTTTACAAATGGAGGCCAAAAAGTTATATATTAGTATATTCGATGATTGTATACTGCCAGTATACAAATTTAAGTTAAAATTGATTACGTAGTGTCATATAAATAGCACAATAGGCTAAGATGAATATATAACTGCCATCAAGAAAATGTTTGTCATACTTTAAAAANGTGTCATATAAATAGCACAATAGGCTAAGATGAATATATAACTGCCATCAAGAAAATGTTTGTCATACTTTAAAAAATACAAATAATAATATGGCCTACCACAGTACAACTCCTTCACCAAATTTGGTAAGAATAGGTTGTTTGTTTTNAAAAATACAAATAATAATATGGCCTACCACAGTACAACTCCTTCACCAAATTTGGTAAGAATAGGTTGTTTGTTTTCCGAGATATGACATAAAAACTTATATTTTATTGTTGTGCTGATTTTTAAAATGGTGGGGAAATGAGACTATGTATAGACAAATTTGAGAATTTGATGGTTGTAATTGATATTACCAGCATCCAAAGTTCAGTTGGAATTCGTTTCGTTAATAAAAGATAATGAGCTACAATATTTATAAAGGCACCATTTTGAATAGGTGCCTGACCTACTTAAATCATAGCAGTTTACACCACTTGCTGCATTGCAAATTGTTTACCATATTTGGTAGAATTTGTCTATTGTTTCCCGAAATATTACATAAAAACTTTATTTTGACGATAAAATATACTAAACTAAGATGCCTATGGGGTCACCATTTTGAAAATAAGTGTCTGATATACTTACAACATACAATTTTACATCGTCCGCTGCAGTACTGCTTGTTTACCAAATCTGATAGGAATCGTTCAATTTTTTACTCAGATATGACATAAAAACTTTATTTATTCTTGTGTTGATATCTTACAAAACAGCGGACAAAATATGCATCATGTAGATACATTTAATAGTTGTAATATCTCCTAATACCTTCTGCGACCAAATAAAGTTAAATTAGAATTGATTACATAGTTACGACGATATAGCATTCTAAACTTAAACGTTTTAGTGGCCGCAATTTTNAAGTTAAATTAGAATTGATTACATAGTTACGACGATATAGCATTCTAAACTTAAACGTTTTAGTGGCCGCAATTTTTAAAATAAGTGTTTGACATACTTAAACATACTATTTTTTTTCATCTGCCACAGTACTACATGTTTGCTAAATTTACTAGGAATCGTTAAATTGTTCCCGAGATATGACATAAAAACTTTATTTATTAATGTACTGCTATCTCACAAAATGGCGGGAAAAATGAACTGAGTGGACACAGTTGATAGTTGTAATATCTACTGCCAGCATACAAAGTTAAGTTGGAATGCAGTACATGGTTTCGACGATATAACATTCTAAGCTAAAATTTCTTTATGGCCGCCATTTTGAAAATATGTGTCTGGCATATTTAAAACATATTATTTAACATTATCTGCCGCAGTCCTACTTGCGTGCCAAATTTGGTAGGAATCGATTCATTGTTTACCGAGATATGATAAAATCTTGATTTATCCATGTGGCGCTATCTTACAAAATGGCTGACAAAAGTGTATATGTGTTGGAGAATATATTTCACAAAATAGAGTGTTTTATAATACATAATTTGTTAAAAATTAATTATATGGTATAGTAGACATAACAAATAAACGTAAAATATGTGTATAGCCGCTATTTCAAAAATTTCTATCTAACAAAATTCAATTACTTACGTTTACTTGGCATGTCATAGTATTACTTGCGTGCCAAATTGGGTGAGAATCGCTTTGAAAGTTTTCGAGTGTTAATGTAAAATATTTTTTTATTTAGTGATGGCTTCCAAAATGGCGGATGAACAACCATATCCATTTCAAAGTGTTGTGAATACACGATGCTCTGTCAGCATACAAAACTTGGTTTACATTGGTTAAATAGTTCCCGTGATATGAAATATCACCCTAAATTTATTAATTGCCGCAATTTTGTAAGTAAGTGCCCGGCATTGATGAAAACTTTAAGAGTCTGGTGTCCTTGCTAAGGTTTACATATGTACCGAGTTTGGTGAAATTCGGTTCACGCGTTCAAAAAAATGAAAAGGGGTACATACCAACGCGCACACACACACACACACATACACCCACACACAGCCACACAGGCAGGAATGTGATCTCATAAGTCTTCCTTTCCTTGTGTAAGTAGGCTGTAAATGTAACTAGTAATACTCAGCTTGTCAAATATCGGACACTATATATTTTCCTTGCTCTTAACAGTACTCGCACTTGATGGAACGAACTTACTAAGAGGTTATAAACATAGAATATAGAAAAGAGGCATTAGTATGAAACAAGGCGAAGTTGAAGCTGCTTCTGAAACAAAGGAAAATTGCAAGAGGAAAGAAAACTGAAAGAAGACTGAAGATGCAGAAACATTCATTTCCTGCAGTATTAACCAGGCACGAAGCTATCCAGTAAAAATAAATCCAGACAATGCAAGGTAAAGGGACTTATTTCCTTGTTCTCTTATTTCCAACCCCTTCTGTATGGCCGTGATGTACTGCGGGTTGCGGTATCTACATCGAGAGGCTTGCTACCGGGATGACAGATATTCTTGGAAGGCCGCCTGCCAAAGGTGAAATTCAAAGGTCGGTCCCTCAGACCAGAACGTACACAATTTTTGTTCCCACTACACAGCTACATATTGTAAACAGCACTGCACACTGTGATTATGGAAATTGTGGCAACTGAATTAATGTATCAAACTGTTTCACAGTCAATTAACCGTTCTTGAAATCAAACTTCTGAAGAAAAAAAACGTCCCAGCATGTAATCCCTTTTCTGAATATTGGGTACTTTATAGCATATATGTATATTATTACAAATGTAATTTTCTTATATCTGGCAACACCTGACATTGTATCTGCTAAGAGATAAATATACAGGATGAGTATATTTATCTGCTAAGAGATAAATATACAGGATGAGTATAAAAGAATACCCCAAATTTGAAGGTCTGTAATATCAAAACCAAACAACCTACAACCTTGATTGACCAATCACATGAACCGTGGAACTGTGAAGTTTGTTTACCATACATTCATAAATGTTTTATGTGACCACCATGAGCAGCCCGGACGACATCTGCGCGATAATCAAACTCGTTCCACGCAAAATTGTATACCACTCAACAGTCAGGGAAACGCATAAACACTAATCATAGTAAGCTTTGTGATTTTTCTGTGCATTATACTGATGACGGGGAGTATTCATTCGCCAGCTTACACTGATTACTGGGTGCAAGAAACGAGAATTAAACAGGCAGCTAGCTAGTGTAACGCCACTGAAATAATATCAGACTCTCAGAAGGAACATTTATTTTGTGAACACGACGATGCAAATGAAGATAGGTATTTTAAAGTACGACCACTTTTGAAAATGATCAGGAAAAACATGTTTGTCTATTGAGCAAGAAGAAAGATTAAGATTTTCTTTTGATGAGATGATGACCCAGTATAAGGGAGGTAGGGCTCTATCAAAATGTCAGTACATGAAATCAAAGCCCAAAAATTGGGGTCTTAATTTCTTTCTGTTAGATCTCGCATTTCAGGATTTCAGGTATTGTTTGTGATTTTTGTATATTTGCGGGCCTGGACAAATTTCGCGGGATTTCCTTTAATGAAAAATAACAGGGTTTTGGTTTTACAGGCAAGGCAGCAGTTGCACTCTGTAAACCAATACCAAATGCACCATGCACAGTTGTACACGGCAACGCCTTCTTTACTTCTCTTGAACTGATTGCATATATTCGTGAAGAATATGGAATCCTAGGTCTTGGGTCACAAACTACTTCCCAACAGATTGAGACGGTGCGTGATGACGAAAGACAAACACTTTTATATACGGTATGTGGTATAGAATTTTTTTTTTTATTTCAGAAATATTTATATGTGTCAGTAATTTTAATTTTCTCTTAATTATTTTTATTTCCTGCCCCGACTTAGGTACCAGTAATTACAGTTTACGTTAATCACCCATCCAACTTATAGGGTTTAGTTAGTTATCTAAATTTTCTAACTCATAAATATAATAATGTATTTTCAATTCTTTTTGAGATGTTATTAATTGTATCGATTTTTAAAATGGTCATGTTTCTTTTGATATTTTTTTTTTTGTTTTGTTTGGATTAGAGTATTGGATTACGGTTTTTGAGTTAAGTTTTTCGTTTTGTTTGTAACTCGTAGTGCCCCGGATTCGGAAGTTCCTTATTTTGGCAGATTTTGATAGATCTCTAACCTTGCTTCAATGCCGGATTCTTCGTGGGAACTTAAAAACGAGGAGGATGTTTCCGTGATCGCTGGGATTTTCCATCTGAAAATCCCCAGCGCCTTCGTAATTATTTAATTTAGTTTAGCCCACCAGAAGTGAGTCATAATTTTAGGTGGCCACGACAATTGTGGAGGAGGTCGTAGGGCCGACCTTAATATATTTTATTTATGAGTGAGATTTTGCTGCTGATCTCGAAGACCTGGCATTATATGACACCGTATCAATTACTAACGCCGCCCTTTGTGCGCGGCCGAAGGGGACGCTAAGCGCCAACTTTGTTTGTCATCAACTTCGAAAATAAGCTAGAAGTAACTTTCCTATAATTTTATTTTGAACTTTTCACCGTAACTCAGTGGTACTGGGATCTGCTTTTCCGATAGAAACTAGCTGCAATTAACATCAACTTCACATACAAATTTGAGAATGTTTCAGATTGACTTTATTCTATGAGAAAATTTTCTCCAGCTATCTCATTTAAACAGTTCTATCGAGATTTTTTATAAAGAACAATTGATTTGTAGAATGTCATTTTGCGTTAGTTTTAAGTTAGGTGAACATTTGATCTTGTGCTTCGCTGACGTTAACATTAATTTTCTTTTGCTGTCTGTGGGCATTTTCTTTCTCCCTTTAATGCCCACAAATTAAAGTTTATAAGGAGGTTGATGTTTTGACTTTAAAATCTCAGATCTAACATTTTAGTATTTTCATTAATATCAGAATTTACCGTCAGCACGTTTTGCTTTACATTGCATTTCCAATAAATAATACGAAACTTAGTTTCATTGGTTATGTTTTGTAGTTTGTTGCTTTCTTGTTACGTCTGAGTGAATTCTGTATGTTGTTTTCAAGGGTTTAGTTTTTATGCTTTTCAAGGGTTGTGTTTTATCTTGTGTGTTTTTTTTAAAACTAACACGTCTTGCTTTATCTGCATATACACTAGTAACTGTCCACACTGTTCCGGATAAATTTCTCACGGCGCTCAACTACTTTTGAATGAATAAAATTATCACACTAAATTCCATTGAGTAACACCAATTATAAACCGTCCTTACCCAACAGTCACATCTGGCCTGCCATAAATAAAAAAAATTTAAACTATAATTATTATTGTATCAAACTATTATTGTTACCTAGACTTTAAAAATGATGGTACAGTGTGTTTCCAACCGCTCGTGGATACTGAGTACCAACTGGTACTTGTGAAGTGATATGATAACAGTGGTGTCATTAGCNGGCCGCCATTTTGAAAATATGTGTCTGGCATATTTAAAACATATTATTTAACATTATCTGCCGCAGTCCTACTTGCGTGCCAAATTGGGTGAGAATCGCTTTGAAAGTTTTCGAGTGTTAATGTAAAATATTTTTTTATTTAGTGATGGCTTCCAAAATGGCGGATGAACAACCATATCCATTTCAAAGTGTTGTGAATACACGATGCTCTGTCAGCATACAAAACTTGGTTTACATTGGTTAAATAGTTCCCGTGATATGAAATATCACCCTAAATTTATTAATTGCCGCAATTTTGTAAGTAAGTGCCCGGCATTGATGAAAACTTTAAGAGTCTGGTGTCCTTGCTAAGGTTTACATATGTACCGAGTTTGGTGAAATTCGGTTCACGCGTTCAAAAAAATGAAAAGGGGTACATACCAACGCGCACGCACACACACACACATACACCCACACACAGCCACACAGGCAGGAATGTGATCTCATAAGTCTTCCTTTCCTTGTGTAAGTAGGCTGTAAATGTAACTAGTAATACTCAGCTTGTCAAATATCGGACACTATATATTTTCCTTGCTCTTAACAGTACTCGCACTTGATGGAACGAACTTACTAAGAGGTTATAAACATAGAATATAGAAAAGAGGCATTAGTATGAAACAAGGCGAAGTTGAAGCTGCTTCTGAAACAAAGGAAAATTGCAAGAGGAAAGAAAACTGAAAGAAGACTGAAGATGCAGAAACATTCATTTCCTGCAGTATTATCCAGGCACGAAGCTATCCAGTAAAAATAAATCCAGACAATGCAAGGTAAAGGGACTTATTTCCTTTTTCTCTTATTTCCAACCCCTTCTGTATGGCCGTGATGTACTGCGGGTTGCGGTATCTACATCGAGAGGCTTGCTANGTTCTCTTATTTCCAACCCCTTCTGTATGGCCGTGATGTACTGCGGGTTGCGGTATCTACATCGAGAGGCTTGCTACCGGGATGACAGATATTCTTGGAAGGCCGCCTGCCAAAGGTGAAATTCAAAGGTCGGTCCCTCAGACCAGAACGTACACAATTTTTGTTCCCACTACACAGCTACATATTGTAAACAGCACTGCACACTGTGATTATGGAAATTGTGGCAACTGAATTAATGTATCAAACTGTTTCACAGTCAATTAACCGTTCTTGAAATCAAACTTCTGAAGAAAAAAAANGGCAACTGAATTAATGTATCAAACTGTTTCACAGTCAATTAACCGTTCTTGAAATCAAACTTCTGAAGAAAAAAAACGTCCCAGCATGTAATCCCTTTTCTGAATATTGGGTACTTTATAGCATATATGTATATTATTACAAATGTAATTTTCTTATATCTGGCAACACCTGACATTGTATCTGCTAAGAGATAAATATACAGGATGAGTATAAAAGAATACCCCAACTTTGAAGGTCTATAATATCAAAACCAAACAACCTACAACCTTGATTGACCAATCACATGAACCGTGGAACTGTGAAGTTTGTTTACCATACATTCATAAATGTTTTATGTGACCACCATGAGCAGCCCGGACGACATCTGCGCGATAATCAAACTCGTTCCACGCAAAATTGTATACCACTCAACAGTCAGGGAAACGCATAAACACTAATCATAGTAAGCTTTGTGATTTTTCTGTGCATTATACTGATGACGGGGAGTATTCATTCGCCAGCTTACACTGATTACTGGGTGCAAGAAACGAGAATTAAACAGGCAGCTAGCTAGTGTAACGCCACTGAAATAATATCAGACTCTCAGAAGGAACATTTATTTTGTGAACACGATGATGCAAATGAAGATAGGTATTTTAAAGTACGACCACTTTTGAAAATGATCAGGAAAAACATGTTTGTCTATTGAGCAAGAAGAAAGATTAAGATTTTCTTTTGATGAGATGATGACCCAGTATAAGGGAGGTAGGGCTCTATCAAAATGTCAGTACATGAAATCAAAGCCCAAAAATTGGGGTCTTAATTTCTTTCTGTTAGATCTNGTAGGGCTCTATCAAAATGTCAGTACATGAAATCAAAGCCCAAAAATTGGGGTCTTAATTTCTTTCTGTTAGATCTTGCATTTCAGGATTTCAGGTATTGTTTGTGATTTTTGTATATTTGCGGGCCTGGACAAATTTCGCGGGATTTCCTTTAATGAAAAATAACAGGGTTTTGGTTTTACAGGTAAGGCAGCAGTTGCACTCTGTAAACCAATACCAAATGCACCATGCACAGTTGTACACGGCAACGCCTTCTTTACTTCTCTTGAACTGATTGCATATATTCGTGAAGAATATGGAATCCTAGGTCTTGGGTCACAAACTACTTCCCAACAGATTGAGACGGTGCGTGATGACGAAAGACAAACACTTTTATATACGGTATGTGGTATAGAATTTTTTTTTTTTATTTCAGAAATATTTATATATGTCAGTAATTTTAATTTTCTCTTAATTATTTTTATTTCCTGCCCCGACTTAGGTACCAGTAATTACAGTTTACGTTAATCACCCATCCAACTTATAGGGTTTAGTTAGTTATCTAAATTTTCTAACTTATAAATATAATAATGTATTTTCAATTCTTTTTGAGATGTTATTAATTGTATCGATTTTTAAAATGGTCATGTTTCTTTTGATATTTTTTTTTGTTTTGTTTGGATTAGAGTATTGGATTACGGTTTTTGAGTTAAGTTTTTCGTTTTGTTTGTAACTCGTAGTGCCCCGGATTCGGAAGTTCCTTATTTTGACAGATTTTGATAGATCTCTAACCTTGCTTCAATGCCGGATTCTTCGTGGGAACTTAAAAACGAGGAGGATGTTTCCGTGATCGCTGGGATTTTCCATCTGAAAATCCCCAGCGCCTTCGTAATTATTTAATTTAGTTTAGCCCACCAGAAGTGAGTCATAATTTTAGGTGGCCACGACAATTGTGGAGGAGGTCGTAGGGCCGACCTTAATATATTTTATTTATGAGTGAGATTTTGCTGCTGATCTCGAAGACCTGGCATTATATGACACCGTATCAATTACTAACGCCGCCCTTTGTGCGCGGCCGAAGGGGACGCTAAGCGCCAACTTTGTTTGTCATCAACTTCGAAAATAAGCTAGAAGTAACTTTCCTATAATTTTATTTTGAACTTTTCACCGTAACTCAGTGGTACTGGGATCTGCTTTTCCGATAGAAACTAGCTGCAATTAACATCAACTTCACATACAAATTTGAGAATGTTTCAGATTGACTTTATTCTATGAGAAAATTTTCTCCAGCTATCTTATTTAAACAGTTCTATCGAGATTTTTATAAAGAACAATTGATTTGTAGAATGTCATTTTGCGTTAGTTTTAAGTTAGGTGAACATTTGATCTTGTGCTTCGCTGACGTTAACATTAATTTTCTTTTGCTGTCTGTGGGCATTTTCTTTCTCCCTTTAATGCCCACAAATTAAAGTTTATAAGGAGGTTGATGTTTTGACTTTAAAATCTCAGATCTAACATTTTAGTATTTTCATTAATATCAGAATTTACCGTCAGCACGTTTTGCTTTACATTGCATTTCCAATAAATAATACGAAACTTAGTTTCATTGGTTATGTTTTGTAGTTTGTTGCTTTCTTGTTACGTCTGAGTGAATTCTGTATGTTGTTTTCAAGGGTTTAGTTTTTATGCTTTTCAAGGGTTGTGTTTTATCTTGTGTGTTTTTATCTTGTGTTTTTTTTTAAACTAACACGTCTTTCTTTATCTGCATATACACGCGTAACTGTCCACACTGTTCCGGATAAATTTCTCACGGCGCTCAACCACTTTTGAATGAATAAAATTATCACACTAAATTCCATTGAGTAACACCAATTATAAACCGTCCTTACCCAACAGTCACATCTGGCCTGCCATAAATAAAAAAATTTAAACTATAATTATTATTGTATCAAACTATTATTGTTACCTAGACTTTAAAAATGATGGTACAGTATGTTTCCAACCGCTCGTGGATACTGAGTACCAACTGGTACTTGTGAAGTGATATGATAACAGGGGTGTCATTAGCTAGTTCATATATTGATGCCCATACAGGGGAAGTGCGAGGCGTTACAGGAGGATAAGATAGGAAAACAGAAGTGTTACGCGTCCTCTTCCGGGATCCGTATCCGCGTCCATATCATTGTAGAACGNCTAAATTACTGGATATTTGCGTCAACAATATGCGGCTTTTATGTAGGAGAGAATTAGCTCTCGCAGATAGACAAAACAAAATATATGCATTCTCTTAAAAGTAATTTAGGTTAGCCCTAATTCAAAGTCTCCAACACAAGGCAAAGAAACGGGGGGTCGTCCTTTATCAGAAGAGATTATGAAACCTTGCCAGCAGATCCTGTAGTGCCAAGTCCCATTGAATAAGTATGATAGGTTGTAATGAGTCACTTTCCCGTTAATTTGTCAAAGGGAAGACGTAAATACTGCCGTAGAGATGACTCTAAAGTAGTTTGCAGGAAATTTTAATCTCAGACAGTTCTTTACAAAAATTGTTTCATGCCTTACCCTACAAAGTAATGACCTGTCTTCGAAAGTGAATAGTATCTTGGGGAAAACATACAGAGTACCACTACACGTTGATTATTTAAATTTTATAATTAAGCTTTTACTTTAAAAAATGGTATGTTACAATATTATAATTTTGAAATAATCTCCAGTATATGTTTTATTCTGTAGCTGAATTAAAACCAGGTAAATAATAGAACGTAACATGTAACAATGTACACTGGAGAGCCAAAAGAACTGGTATAGGCATGCGTATGCAAATAACAGAGGTATGGAACCAATCTGAGTAACGCGATGGGGTCGGCAGCGTCTATATAAGACAACAATCGTCTAGCAAAGTTGCTAGATCGGTTACTGCTGCTACAATGGCAGGTTATCAAGATTTAATGGCGCACGAGAGATGGGACATAGCAACTCCGAGGTAGAGATAAAATTTGGATTTTCGCGTACGACCATTTCACGAGTGTATCGTGAATATCGGGAATCCAGTAAAACATCAAATCTTTGACATCGCTGCGGCCGGAAAAAGATCGTGAACGAACGGGAAAAACGACGACTGGCGAGAATCATTAAACGTGACAGACGTGCAACCCTTTCTCAAATTAGCACAAATTTCAATGCTGGGGCATCAACAAGTGCCAGCGTGAGAACTATTCAACGGACCATCATTAATATGGGCTTTCGGAGTCGAAGGCCCACTCGTGTACCGATTTTCACTGCACGACACAGTGCTTTACGCCTTACCTGGGCCCGCCAACACCGCCATTGGACTGTTGATGACTGGAAACACGTTGCCTGGTCTCACGAGTCTCGTTTCCTTGTATCGGGCGGATGGACGTGTACGGGTATGGAGACATCCTCATGAATCCATGGACCCTACATGTTAACAGGGGACTGTTCAAGCTGGTGGAGGCTCTATCATGGTATGGGGCATGTGCACTTGGCGTGAAATGGGACCCCTGATACGTCTAGATACGACTCTGACATGTGACCGATACGTACGCATCCTGTCCGATCACCTACACCCATTCATGTCCATTGTGCATTCCGACGGACGTGGACAATTCCAGCAGGACAATGCGACACCCCACACGTCGAGAGTTGCTACCGAGTGGCTCCAGGAACACTCTTCTGACTTTAGACACTTCCATTGGCCACCTAAATCACCAGACATGAACATTATTGAGCATATATGGGATGCCTTGCAACGTGCTGTTCAAAAGAGATCACCACCTCGCACTCCTGTGGATTTGTGGACTGCCCTGCATGATTCATGGTGTTAATTGCCTACGGCATACCTTCAGACATTAATCGAGTCCATGCCTCGTCGTCTTGCGGTACTTCTGCGTGCTCGCGGGGGCCTTACACAATATTAGGCAGGTTTTTTTTTNTTCAGTGTATGTTACACATATTGTTATAATTACGTTAGAATAACTAAAAAGTTATCATGAGCAGTGTTTTATGATTGTTTGAGGAATTGGTGGCAATTTCTACGACATTATAAATAACAAGCTTGCAGCAAAGTGTGCTGTGTTTGGCAAGGAATCTTACAATGCGCATACAGTTCAATAAATATAATGCGGAACATTTATATACTTACTAGCTGACCCAGCAAACGTTGTTTTGCCATAAAAAGTATTTATAGTGATTATAGTATTAGAAAAAAATAACTATAACTTATTGTAAGTGTGTGAGGATGTGGTATATAAGTGGAAGAGGCATGGAGCTCTGTGGACGATGACGGAATATAAAATTAGATAATTTAATAAATATTAATAAAATGGAAATACAAACAATTACAGCTTTGCGATCAATAATAAAGTTAATTAAGAAGTACACTTAATTATTGAAAATATAATTGTAAACACGTCACTACTACGATCTGAGCACAAATGAATAAGAGAAAGGTTATTGTGTGAGAGAAAGTGGAGACCGGCTACTCCGTGCTGTGTCACTGGGAGACACCTGGTGGGAATAAATTGTAACCTAGATCGATAAATGATCGATGATAATTGATCAGTTATCGACCTAGGGTAAAATTTATTAAATTACTAATATCGCTATAAAAAAATAAGGGTTGGTGGTAGAAGGGTGCAAATTTAGGAGGGTATGTATTTTTTGATGCCACATCATAAAAAAATAAAAAATAAAAAATAAAAATTTTGTTCAAACAATAAAAAAAAATTGTTTGGGGGTGGCCACCCTTATTACTTAGGGGTGTAAAAAATAGATATAAATATATTCACAGACCTACCGAGTATACATAAAAAATTTCATAAAAATCGGTCCAGCCGTTTCGGAGGAGTTCAGTGACTAACACTGTGACGGGAGAATTTTATATATTAGATTTTACAATAAAAACAACCAATGTATAGCATTTACAACACAAATACTGCATAAATTATTATTTTTCATAAAGTTTTACATTTTTGCCAAGCAAGGGGCAGAAATGTTGGAAACAAATATATAAATGTAATTCTATGTCGTCGGGTATATTTAACTGTCCAGTGTATAACTTACTGGCCATTTGTTTTTTGTCTTCCTGTTTGCTACAAATTAAAGTAAAAATTAGTTAAATACATAGTATAAAACCTACAATTCCAGCAATCTCACGTGATAACTGAACAATTCAGGAATACTATTCATAAGTGTTTAAGCAATATTAATTTTTACACGTCGTGGACTTGCTGGAAAAAGTTGGTAACTGTATGTTTGTAAAAATCTGGTATTTCATACTTTATGAGGTAAAAAGAACCATCTCTGCGCATGAAAGAATCCAGCGAGTGCAGGGCATGTTCCTTGTCAGTGTTCTGCACATGTAAAAAGTTGGTAGACAAAGTTTTGCCTCATCGTAGACAGCAACAAATTTGTAAAATCACTTACCAATATTTTCCTGTTAGCAACATAAGTTTCTCTCCGATATTGTGACAGGGAAACGTAAGTGTGTTTCATTTATATGACACTGTTGTTTCAAAATTCCGATGTTTAAGGCCCGTTCTACAAAGCCCGGAACGTAAATAAAACGGACTTGGAAAAGTAAGCGGAACAAATTGACGACTTGGGGTGAATTTTTACTATTCTACAATACGAATAAACGTACAGTCTTACAACTTACCAAGTAAAAAATTCTCAGCTGTTGCAAATTACCGCTATAGGTTTCATAATATACAATATCCTTGCGTATATTTTTACATTATTTAAAACTGCGTAAATACTACTGCCAAACCTAGTGCACTTATTTATTAAAACGAAAAAGATAATCACCACGGAAAATCGAAGCACTTGTTGCCGTGCATACCACAATGGCCACGAAAACGAATATCGACAAACCAGATACTCGATTCCTATTGGCTACAGGGATCCATGGACACGAAAGATTTGGTAAATGGCCAGCTTCCTTACGTGTGTCCGTAGGTTATCCGCGTTCGCATGCATCTCATTGTAGATTGAAACGGAGTGTTACGCGTCCTCTTCCGGGATCCGTATCCGCGTCCATATCATTGTAGAACGCACCTTAGAGGCTGCCATATATCCAGCATTCTATGGTATAACTGTTATTATTTGGTATAATGGTGTTTGGTATGCTCCTGCCATATAGTGTTTCTTGTCTACTCATGGTGACAAGAAAGGATAATTGTTTCCGAAATTAAAATCTGGGCTGGAATTTTTCTGAGAATATGGAAGGCCATAACAATAGCTGGACAGCCATTTAATAGCCAAGCTGACAAGGTAGTGAATTATATTCAAAGTAAATGTGTTGAATTTATGATTTAAATTTAAGTAAAAATTTGTATTTTTAGTTTGTGAACTCAGAAAATTTAAAATCTTGCTACTGTTAATACAGGAAATGATAAGTCAGGCATACAAATGTTAACAAAAATATACAGAGTGTATAAAAAAGATTCATTCAATTAAAAAAAAACGCATTTTTTAAACCAAGGAACAGAGAACCAGGCGGTAAAGAGTGAAATACGTGTCTGAATATGCACTTTTACTTGGNAACGCATTTTTTAAACCAAGGAACAGAGAACCAGGCGGTAAAGAGTGAAATACGTGTCTGAATATGCACTTTTACTTGGAATCATCACAAATGCGCCATATCCCTCACTGCATATGTAGGGCACACATTTATATAACAAAGCTAAACTCATCCCACAATTGAGCGAGCATGTCCGGTGTTACTACAGCCTCTGCTGTTACGGGGTTTCAAAATTTCTCCATTGTTGTAGGAAGAGGCTGCACATTAACGGAGTCTTTCGCAAACCCCCACGGGGCCATAGCAGTGTAGCAGTCAGACAACTCGCCTCCCGTCTAGGTGGACTAGGTTTGATTCCTGGCGGGGTCACTCCCGAATTTTTGCATGTGAGAATCGTGATGGACGATGCCGCTGTTTGGTGGGTTTTCTCTGGGATCTCTCGTTTCCTCCACCCTTGCTTTCTGGTGCTGCTCCATGCTCACCTCACTTCATCAAGACCTCGTTGTTAAGAGCCGTCCAAATCTCTCCACACCACTCCACAAATCCCAACAAGTAAAGTCACAGACAGCGAAATCGGGCAATCGTGGTAGCAGTGGTATGTTGCCAAATCAGCAGGTCCCTGACGACCAATATATTGGTGCGGAAGTTAATTTTTCAGTAAATGGGAAACCTATAACTAGACCTATAAAAATTTTCTTTAGTTTGAATGACTCTGCTAAAGTATTTCAGAATTTTCTTTTATTAAAACTCAGTGAATTAGATATGGGCTAATAACACGCATTCCAAAATGCGTTTTGGGAACCTTTTCAAAACCTGACAAAAGACGGAAATGAATCCAAGCAAACATAACTATAGATATAGCCTTTGATAGAGATAAAATCTATAATAAGAATTTCCTGCAATGGAATCTCACTATTTAGGGAAGTCCACTACGAGAACATGCCTCGATTGCAAGTCATATATTGCCAAAATGCATGACTTGTATGTATCAGAATGTAAATAACAGAACATCTCCCCAGTCTCATTAATTACTTACAGAAAAACATTTTTCTGATCTTACAATTAATCTTTTCTTTCAACTGAAGAAAGTTAACTGCATGATTACCAGCTGATTTGCAAAAGGTACAAATAAAAATAGAGCCCAAATGGAAGATGAGTAAAATAAGCGCAAAAAAATTGGGAAAATGATGCTAATATGACTAAAACTAATGACAAATAAATGGTCAGAAACTGATCCCAAAATGTATCAGCAACATTCGACTTCCAGAGTGTATTACAGATGCCCAATGATGACACGTCTCAAAGTATTATTCACGCAAGATTTGTGTCTACAACCTTGCAATTTGTGTGTTCCCTGTGCCAAAAGATGCTTGCTGCATTACATGCATAGTCAGAACTTTTTTGTAAGATACAGCTGGGAATTTGTAAGTGCTCTGGCTGAAGTAAATTCCATACTTGGCTACAGAAATTTCTCTGCTTCCTGATATGTATGATAGCCAGAACAGGAACCAATATATTGCATTTTTTTTCTCCTTTATGTTGTTCAGGAAATGCTCATAAATGTAATAGAGCACAAATTTTTAGAAAATGGCCAATCTTACATGCCTATGTACTCTATGATCGATTGGCTTAATATTTTCAGGAGATCAAGAACATTCACGAAATGAAATTATCTACGACCTTTCACTGAAAAGGAATTTATTATAGACCTGTGGGATTTGTCAAGTGTGTAATGAAGAATGGGAACAGCGATGAACATGAGAGAAAGATTCATGGTGGCTGTATTTAATGCCTTTGATTTGAGAAACAAGTCCTAGTGTAATGATGTANGAACATGAGAGAAAGATTCATGGTGGCTGTATTTAATGCCTTTGATTTGAGAAACAAGTCCTAGTGTAATGATGTAGGGCCTACGGGTATAAATAACCACACTGGCCCAAACATAATTATTTTTTTTTTGGTGATAAGGAATACCAATTACACTGTCCAGTTAACTTAAAGTTTTATACAAGTGCATGTTACATNTTTTTTTTTTTGGTGATAAGGAATACCAATTACACTGTCCAGTTAACTTAAAGTTTTATACAAGTGCATGTTACATTTGTCAAAAGCAAAATAAAAACCGGTATTTGTTTCGGCTTTGCCACGCAGGTGTGATTCCTGCTGAACTAGGTGCTTCGTACGAGAGTTTGGCGACCAGTTCTATAACAAGAACCTATGCTCCAGAGTCTGCAATCCGCAAGGATGAGTAGGATTATGAAGATGAAAGGAAGAAGACATAGTGGTGGAGAGTAGAGAGATTTGCGTGGCTCTTAACGAGGTCTTGAGAGCCGATGAGGGTGGAGCGAGGTGAGTATGGAGCAGTGTCAGAATGCAAGGGCGGAGTTAATGGAAGATCCTCGAGAAAATCCGCCACTTAGTGGCATCATCTGGCACTATTCCCATGGGCGAGAATCCGGGAGCGACCCCGCCGGGGATCTAACCCGGTTCGCTCTNGTGGCATCATCTGGCACTATTCCCATGGGCGAGAATCCGGGAGCGACCCCGCCGGGGATCTAACCCGGTTCGCTCTAGTGGGAGACGAGTAGTCTGCCAACTACACCACCACCGCGGCTCTCAAAGGCACAATGGTAATGCAGAATGACTTGGTTCTCTGTGCGTGATAATAACATTTGGGCTTACCGATTTGTATCAATTTTATGATTTTAACTTCGGTGAAAAATGTTAAGGTTGCAAATGTGCAATTTTCTACAGTGCCAATTTTAAAACCGTAGTATGTGCTCAAGAATNGGTGAAAAATGTTAAGGTTGCAAATGTGCAATTTTCTACAGTGCCAATTTTAAAACCGTAGTATGTGCTCAAGAATCAATATTTTTGTTACAAAAATAACGTTTTTTTTTTAATACTGCACCTATGTTGAGTAATTCCCAAAATCAGTTAATGCCAAAAAATATGTCTTAAGTGTTATTATGTTTCCAAGCTGTAAAATAAACAAAAATATATGTAAATTACTTAATTTTGTCATATTNATGTCTTAAGTGTTATTATGTTTCCAAGCTGTAAAATAAACAAAAATATATGTAAATTACTTAATTTTGTCATATTAATTACACAAGTAATGTAATGGTGCTGGTCACAGTTTATTTTTTAATAAAAACCATATTTTCAATTTTCGTAAAAAAATTATTAGATTTTAAACATTGACTTAACATATTTTAACCCCCAAAGCATGAAGATCACTGTCAGTAATGACTTTGAGCCATTAAACGATAAATGCATTCTTATTCCATAATCAGCAGGCAATTTAAAGCTTGCCAATTTATTCCACACATTGGTAAAATAAAAATGTACAATTTGACTGGAAAAAAATTGGTAAGTGTCACATGATCACAGTATTTTGAGGATAACTGGCTTAATTTTGTGTTGCCCAGGATCATTATAAGTGGTTATGTGCTACACGTCCTAGAAAAGCCATAACTGAAAAGAAAAGACCCAAAACCTTAATTTCTGAATTTTTTATAGAAGCTTAAAACTTAAATAGCTAACATCTCGGAAACTAGTTTTTGTTAGTTACCAACTTATTTCCAGTAGCCCCTCGATATGTCGAAAGGATGCGTACCATGATAAAATGATAAATTACTAAGGTATGTAAGTAGGGCTCAACGTCTCGTTAACAGCGAGGTCATTAGAGACTGAGCAAGTGGCACAGAGAAGCGAGAACGGGGAAGGAATCGGCCATTGCCTGTAGTAAGGAACCATCCCAAAGTTCGCCTAGAGTGATTTCGGGTAAACATGGAAAACCGAAATCAGGATGGCTGAGTCGAGAATAGAACCCAGGTCCTCCCCAATGGGGCCGCGCTGGCTGAGCGGTAAGCCTGCTTNTTAATCCCCAGCCGGGTCACTTCCGGCTTTTTGCATGTGGGAATAGTTCCAGACGATGCCACTGGTCGGCGGGTTTTCTCGGGGATCTCCCGTTTCACCCGCCCTTTCATTCCGGCGCTGCTACATACTCACCTGGATCACCCTCTGTCAAGAGTTGCTCAAATATCTTCACTCACTTACTCACTCCTCCCCAAGGCTAGTACAATGGTTTACCACTGCGCCATCTCGCTAGCTAATAAATTAAGTATAAATTTTAAAAGAGTTCAATTAACATGTATATAAGTATATAATCCAGTTTTTATTTGCCTTGCTAATTAATTAATCTTCTTTTTTATTTATTTGATAGTTAAATTATTTTATTATTGTATTTTATTTATTTTCAATCACTATTGTTAACCCGGTGTCAAAAAACCGTTGGGAAAGTAAGAACAAAATAAGCTACCTGGAAAAAGTCACAACTCGATGAAATCAAACACTTTGACGGGTTTGGTATTGCGTGACAAAGCACTCTCGTTTCTAGACACGGAGGTTGTTACATGTTGTTGCCAACTACTGGGGTTAGTTTTTTACCATTGACCGTGAGATGATACACTGTGAATTGTACAGCTAGTAGTCTTATTTGCCTTGACTCGGTGTAGAGGTAAATATTACCCTGTTAATAATTCAGTGCCACCACTCAAGGTCCGTTGTATCTGTTGCCTGCAATGTTTGAGTTTGTTTCGAGTTATCTCATCTTAAGAGTACATGATACATAAACTAAATCTTGACCTATTTGTTGTCTCAATGCGGCAACTTAAAAACAAGCGTGAGAATAACAAGAGAAAGTAATCCCAAATAACAATTTTAATAACCTTTATAAACAATATTTTAACATGATGATGAACCATTTTACAGTATTGAGCCATAGGATTGCAGATTTTAGTGCAGCTAAAGAAAGCATAAAAAAAGGAATTTGTCTGAGCGAATAATGGTTGTGACATAGATGTACGCTAAAATGTCGCCCCTAGAAATCAGTATCAGCTTACTGTTATTTCGATGACTCGACTCCGGTGAAGTCTAGCGAAATCCAATAACATCAAACAATTCATCTGACTTATTAACCGGTCTGTGGCAACTTCTAACTATCTTTCAGAAATTCGTTTCACATTTAAAATGTGCTAGCAGCGTTCTTCAGGATTGCCAGTTACTAGAACTTCAGGAACGTATTTCGATTGGCAACAAATACAATCACGTTTACTGTAACTAAACGTTAAAGTGTTGAAATCTTACGGTGGACTGATCCCCGTCGATTTGGATTTTTCAGCACAACCTCGATGTATAGTTTTACTGGCAGACAGGATATATGGTATTTTGATATTTCTCAGAACATTTCTCGAAATCGGTATTGTTTGATTGCATTGTTAATGTCACCTGAGTAGTTGCCCGAAAAAATTATTAAATAACTAGCAAACCCGGCGAACTCCGTTTCGCCACCAGATGGCTTCGTTTTATGCAACATTTTGTTTGNCGAGAGGGGTTTAATCCCCAGCCGGGTCACTTCCGGCTTTTTGCATGTGGGAATAGTGCCAGACGATGCCACTGGTCGGCGGGTTTTCTCGGGGATCTCCCGTTTCACCCGCCCTTTCATTCCGGCGCTGCTACATACTCACCTGGATCACCCTCTGTTAAGAGTTGCTCAAATATCTTCACTCACTTACTCACTCCTCCCCAAGGCGAGTACAATGGTTTACCACTGCGCCATCTCGCTAGCTAATAAATTAAGCATAAATTTTAAAAGAGTTAAATTAACATGTATATGAGCATATAATCCAGTTTTTATTTGCGTTGCTAATTAATTCATTATGTTTTGTGATTTTTGTTTTTATTAAATTAGTTTATTATTGTATCTTATTTATTTTCAATCACTATTGTTAATCCGGTGTCAAAAACCGTTAGGAAAGTAAGAACAAAATAAGTTACCTAAAAAAAGTCACACCTTGATGAAATCAAACACTTGACGGGTTTAGTATTGCGTGACAAAGCACTCTCGTTTCTAGACACGGAGGTTGTTACATGTTGTTGCCAACTACTGGGGTTATTTTTTTACCATTAACCGTGAGATGATACACTGTGAATTGTACAGCTAGTAGTCTTATTTGCCTTGACTCGGTGTAGAGTTAAATATTACCCTGTTAATAATTCAGAGCCACCACTCAAGGTCCGTTGTATCTGTTGCCTGCAATGTTTGAGTTTGTTTCGAGTTATCTCATCTTAAGAGTACATGATACATAAACGAAATCTTGACCTGTTTGTTGTCTCAATGCGGCAACTTAAAAACAAGCGTGAGAATAACAAGAGAAAGTAATCCCAAATAACAATTTTAATAACCTTTATAAACAATATTTTAACATGATGATGAACCATTTTACAGTATTGAGCCATAGGATTGCAGATTTTAGTGCAGCTAAAGAAAGCATAAAAAAGGAATTTGTCTGAGCGAATAATGGTTGTGACATAGATGTACGCTAAAATGTCGCCCCTAGAAATCATTATCAGCTTACTGTTATTTCGATGACTCGACTCCGGTGAAGTCTAGCGAAATCCAATAACATCAAACAATTCATCTGACTTATTAACCGGTCTGTGGCAACTTCTAACTATCTTTCAGAAATTCGTTTCACATTTAAAATGTGCTAGCAGCGTTCTTCAGGATTACCAGTTACTAGAACTTCAGGAACGTATTTCGATTGGTAACAAATACAATCACGTTTACTGTAACTAAACGTTAAAGTGTTGAAATCTTACGGTGGACTGATCCCCGTCGATTTGGATTTTTCAGCACAACCTCGATGTATAGTTTTACTGGCAGACAGGATATATGGTATTTTGATATTTCTCAGAACATTTCTCGAAATCGGTGTTGTTTGATTGCATTGTTAATGTCACCTTAGTAGTTGCCCGAAAAAATTATTAAATAATTTTTATCACATTTCTTTTCGGGATTTACAAGCACCAGAAAATAACCAACGCCAAACATGTGAAAGAATTTACGAGAATTTCGGAAGATATTATTTACGCTTTCTAAAACAAAAAAAAATCGATTTGCCTTCTACAATAGATGTTGCGCAAATAATGATAAATCCAAATGTGAGGGATTATCCAATTATTTCACCAATGCCGATTAGTACGAAAAATTATTTTAATACAAAATGTCAGCCACCTGCAATACTGAAAATTAAGGATGACACAAACTACACTGCGAAAACGCTCATACTGCCTAGACCTTGGCCTGAAAATAACTATTTATTTTGTCAAGTATATATGCAACACTGACATTTCTTGGAGATTTGGTGGTAATCCCTGGCAGCCAAGATTACAATGAAAGTGAAGATCAGCAGTAGTATACATTTCACGATAGTTTATACAGGTTGTGTGGGAACAAATAATAACAAACACCGGGTTAGGGTGTAGGAATTCAAATGGAATTTATTGCAATGAGGAACCAATAGTCGAAAGATCCAATTTAGGTAAATTGAGCGATTGGGCGATGGCAATTTTCAGGGGCAGGTAAGCAATGATTGTAGGTTATCCCATTAACCATACAAACATATCTATCAGTACAAATCCGTTAGAATGTTAGTATTTTCACTCAATTTTTCAAATGCATTAAACACATATCAGCATGCTGTTCGCTGAGAGAATTTCCTTTCATAATAAGTCAACATTTTTTCATAACAAATAAGCGTTAATTTTAATTCTTAAAAGGCAAACACTCATTGAAATTTCCCAGCTATAGAAATATGAAACGTATGGCATACATTTAGCTCCGTAACTTCTTAAAAACGAACCTACCGTTTAAAATAAAAAATGCTTCCCAGCATAACAAATAAAATTATACCTTTTAAGGCATGTTACTGTTCCACTGTGCAGTTTTTCGGGGTATTCCCGCTTGCTCCACCAATGCATTCCATCGCTACTACATCGTTACCTCACTTCGTCCCCATTGGCGCTGAAGACACCAGTTATTGAGCACCGTTCAAATACCTCACTGTGTAGGTGCTGATATTGTGATGTGACGTTCAACGAAGTTAAAATATGTAATGATACTTCTGTCTGTACACCGGTTACATATTTTAACTCCACGTCATGCATTCTGATTTTACTCCAAAACTAGGTGGGATGCGTCTTAACGATATTTCAGCAACAAGACGGAGGGTAAGGGAGGTCCAAAGCTGTACCAGACCCGGAATCGTTCCGACCGCAACGACGCCTGGGTTAACCATCTCATCATTGCGTCCTTCGCTTCCTCCTCCCCCCTTCACCTTAACAACTCCAGTTCCGCCCACGTAATTTTGGATTCTATTTGCAGAAACGGGGTCAACCGCATAATCACTGTGACTTCGGATTTCTTTCGGTGGGTTTCCATTATTGTCATCCATGTTGGTCCTGTCTCAGATGCGCATCAGTCATGTCCTATGTTATACCCCGGGTCGTTAGCATTATTCTTGGTTATGCAGGAGGTGAACTGCAATCCGCTGTTTTAACAGGTGAAATGATCCCTACCAAAGCAGGGGGCCACGGTGGTGTAGTGGTTAGACCAACTGCCTCCCCCTAGACGAACAGGACTCGATTCCCGGTGGGGTCGCTCCAGGATGTTTACGTGTGGGAATCGTCCCGGACGATGCCGCTGGTCGCCGGTTTTTATCGGGGTTATTCTGTTTCCTCTGCTCCTTCATTTAGGTGCTGCCCCATACTCACCTCGCTTCACCCTCATCGGCTCTCAAGACATCGATGTTAAGAGCCGCCTCTTCACACACTCAACTCCCGAATCAGGAAAATACCCCCAATTCAAACCTTTGAGCCTAGTGCAATTCTTTCAAAATAGGAAGCCGTTGTGAAAGAGATCTGTTTTGAAAAACCTAGTAGCAGTGCACGACACAACAGCCAGTACTCATACAGATTGTTGTGTGAGGTTCTGACATGCCAGCTGCTAGAAACTACGATTTTCGGGCCTGTAATAATCACTTATGATACTGGTGAGCCCCGGGATGTCCGAAATAGTTCTACCTAGCTACTACTCTCTAAATTCATCACCTGCAAAGTAATTAGATGTTCAAAAATCGACCTACACTTCTTTGGTGTGACCAAAATAAAATTTTATTACGTATGTTACCATTTTACGTTTATATTCATTCAAATCTTGTCCGATATCATAATTGAATTCAAACTATATAAATTAAATGTTTTTCAATTTTCTTATTACATGAACTGATTTTCCGTCAGTTTTAAATATAACCACGTGCTATGTTGTGTACCTTGCGTATTTGAGGTTAATTTTAGTTTAATTAACCTCAAATTTTTCAAAACACTTTCAAAATTTTATTTACAATTTTTGTCACTAACAAATGTTTTACCGCACAATGTAAGTAAAATTAATAAAGAAGATATCTATATATATAATTAATAACTCATATAAATTAAATGTTTTTCAATTTTCTTATTACATGAACTGTTTTTCTGCTGGTTTTAAATATAACCACGTGCTATGTTGTGTACCTTGCGTTTGTATATAACTAGACGATACGCGCATGCGCGTTGGGTCATGCCCCTACCACGTTCACTGTCGAATTTCGTTACACTGTGCGCGCGCAACTTCCGTTGCACACTAAACTTTTACCCTCAACGCGCCAAAAGAAGTATAACTTCAAAAATAGTTATGTTTCCTGATGTTGGTATTCCTAACAATTCCATGGTTTCACTTCGATGGCTCATAACTAAAGTGATCAGGCCCACAACAATGTTAATGTTACATATGGCAGAAGGATACAACATTAAAATAAAAGTAGATCCTAAGCAGGGATTTTAAAAGTGTTCGCTAAAGAAAGAGGCTGTAGTGCGAAAATTGGAGATAGACACGATAATCGAAGTTTGCAGATATTTTAAAGCCAATATAAAAACAAAAACATCATAATTTACACTTTTTACCAACTTTGTGAACCAAAATATTATGCCACTGTGATGCATTTATAATTATCTATTTCTGACGCCGAGATTTTGTACGCTAAGTTGCGGTGCAGTATATTGTGTAAATGAATAAAACACACTGGCAAAATTTTTGACAGAAAGTTGGCGAAATCGTGATCTAGAATTGCCTTTTTTTTCTACATTGTCCTCCAAAATCGTTGGCTTACGTCGATTATCGTGGTAAGCATTTATGTCTCACGCCCTCTCAACCACGGGAACCACATTTCGTGTTGCCAATATGATNGTCGATTATCGTGGTAAGCATTTATGTCTCACGCCCTCTCAACCACGGGAACCACATTTCGTGTTGCCAATATGATTGCAGCTATTTCAAAACTGTTCACTTAAGGCTCCCTTCTATACATGGCGCTTTAAGTGCGTTGCAGAGTGTTGAAGTTCTCATTTCCCCACGGAACTATTAAAGGTGCGTCCAATGTGCTGATCGACGAAAAGAACACACACTTCAGACGAGGGCAGTTTAATGCTGTCAAGACGTCACGCGCATTAGAAAAACCGATTTAGAGTACTCCAAAAAACGGCTTCTTAAAAGCGCTGTATCTCAAAATGTACGCTTCAGATACATACAAAATTACTGAAGGGTCCTGCATTGAACCTTCCTACAGACTTACCACCAATAAAATAATCGGGTCATAGCTNCCCGGATTTTCGCATGTGGGAATCGTGCCGGACGATGCCGCTGGTCAGCGGGTTTCCCCGGGGATCTCCCGTTTCCCCGCCCTTGCATTCCGGCGCTGCTCCATTCTCACCTCGCTTCAACCTCATCAGCTCTCAATACCTCGATGTTAACTCTCACGCCTCTCCATCTCAAATAAAGCTCGAGGTAGGCGGGAGCCTTAAGCGTGTGGTTGATATGGTCGTGTCGGGAGGAAGGGGTGGGGACCCGGTGCTCTAGAGACCCTCCTGGGGTTGAACGGCCCCACTCCTGGCAGCGACGGCTCTGCTGTCGGATCGACCCGCTGCCAGGAGTGTCTGCCCGTCGTGTGGAACATCCGCTCGTCACGCCACGCCGGACGTGGTGCCGGTCCAACCTCCTCACACGCACACCACCCGGCTCCCATCTCCTGCACACGGGCCTCTTCCCGTCTCACCTTCCCATCACCAAACACCACTCTCACATCAGGCCGACATTTCCAATACCAACACCCTCCCGGAGCGATCTGCTCGTTCCGCTGCCTATCGATTCGTGCGAATCCAATTTTACCCCGTCCCTCCTCAGATATGCCTGCACGCATGCATTCGCTCGTGGAGTGAATCTGTGCTAAAGTGGAATACCAGCTGCACAGTAGCTACACTTCATGTTCCAGCATTGGACTATATTTGCACCAAGAAACGCTATCAAAAACAACTTTGTTAGAATCTGAGGTTGTANTTCATGTTCCAGCATTGGACTATATTTGCACCAAGAAACGCTATCAAAAACAACTTTGTTAGAATCTGAGGTTGTAACCATGGAGGTAGGAATTGCAGGTGATATCATGTTTTGACGTCATTAACACTATTGAGGCAGGTTAGAATGTGGNCCATGGAGGTAGGAATTACAGGTCATATCATGTTTTGACGTCATTAACACTATTGAGGCAGGTTAGAATGTGGAAGATTTTAAACAAATAACAAGTAATGAAGCTAAACTTTCAGTCTAAATATCAACATGCTCTCATACAATAGTTACATTTTATTTTTCACATNTGGAAGATTTTAAACAAATAACAAGTAATGAAGCTAAACTTTCAGTCTAAATATCAACATGCTCTCATACAATAGTTTCATTTTAATTTTCACATGTAAGGTTTTCAATGTTTTGGGTGTGCAACAAGGTCTGACTACTTGCAACGGATAGCCTCCGAGGTATGAGGCAGGCCAATATGTATTTCCTTCTCTTCAGGTTCTTTTTTGTTTTCAAAATACCTAACCAATTTAATTTTTTCTTCAAGCAGAGAAAAACAACAATCAGGAGGCGGTGAGCAAACCCTAAGTAAGTGTGATGTATGAAGGAGAACCACAAAAAATTTTTGTTTTTCGAAACTTTATATAATTCAGTGATGCTACAAAATCTGTTATCTATAACCAACAAGGTTATCATACACAACTTGTATAAATTCTGAAAACATTTTTAACATTTGTTTTAACAATTATCTCAAAACGTCACTAAAAAACAATTAAAACACACAAGTATAAAGGTACGTATATTTTAAGTTTTCTCCCTTCTTACATTACTCCTCCCCCATAGCTATTTCAGACGAAGGAAAATTCCCCCTAAATGTTTGTCCCCAAAGCCAGGTTTACTCTATCTTCCATAAGGACTGAAAATGTCTTTTAATACAAAATTCCTGGATTCTAGAAGCACTTATTCCTTCGATCTCTTCTTATTGGTCAGTTTAAACCACTGCCGTGCCCAGTGGCCGAAAATTCGTCTGCTGGAGCGGGCGAAGGACGGGAAAGAGAGGGGGCGAACGCCGCGCCACACGCCGGCCGCTCGTATCTATTCTTGACCGACCCGATCTCCAGTTAGACACGACCCTCGCTACTCCGATGAGGGCCCCATTTCATCACCAGGTATGGTAATTTCGGCGATCATTCTTGACGAGTGAAACTTTTGTACTAGGAAATGTGACAACTCGTCACCATGGCAGACAGACTTCATCATATTTTATCATTCACATCCACAGACAAGGCCACCACTTGGTTATAGCACTATTTATGTAACTAAGATCTCTGTAGCATTCTTACAACTCATCTGGCCTCATTATTTTGAATTAATCTTATTTTTACACAGATTAGTTGAAATATTTCGTTGGTATGAAACTAGGATGACCAGGCGTACGTTTTCTAGCCATTGTCCAGTGGGATACGAAAGGCCAAATAAAGTTTTGAAATGTTTTTTAGCCAAGTGTATTGCGAAATTTCCTGCTTTTTACACATAAACAACAGCTTCAAATTTATATTCCTTACACATTCAGTGACTTTCATGAACTTATTTTGCAAAATAACCATTTGTTACATGTCATTCTATGAAATGAAAAAATGTATTTCAAAGAAATATAAATGTAAAACTGTTCTACTAGAGTTTATGATAAAATTAAATGGTAAAAATGGTTTAGATTTACGCCCAGATATTTAATGGGTGTCCTGTCCACGATTTTTAAAATCCTATTAGCTTTTTTTTAGTACTGCCATTCCTGGAAGTTAATCACACTCCCTTTATCATAATTAATTGATAATTATTTTATACCTGTAATGTTTTATTAAACATTCATTATTGTAAATCGCATTTATTTTGACAAGTGTCCTGCTCCATGCATAAAAAAATGCGGTCAGCCTAATAGAAGAATGGGTCTATTCAAAATACTAACCGTATAAAAACACGTAAATCACATTTGACCATGTGATATTTGCAGTTCCACTGGTCAATGTTGGAGACATGCCCAGAAGACGTAAATCGGTCTACATATTTCATCTATGGTTTCGCTCGTGGCGCCTGTAATTAACTTTGACAGGACATTAACGTTCTGGAGGGTCGCAATTCCGATTACAGCCGCCTTCATTAAGGGCTGGGAGGAGGAAGATGCCTGTACTAACCTAGGGCAGTTGATTAGCAAGTGGCTCGTTTGAACACGCGCGTGCGTATTAGCCACAGTCGCGACTGTCCACAGATGCGTATGAAAGGGAATGTTAGTACGTTTATACAGTCAGCCGAAACCTCAGTTTCGGAAACCCAACTTTCCATACTAAGGTTTCAGTGAAGTGTTTATACGGTCATACGACACTTATTATAGTTGTTCATTTCATACCATATTTACAAATGAAACCGAAGTTTCGTTGTTTATATCGTGCACGAAACCTAAGATTCGACGCGAAACTTGAATTACAAACCTCGGTTTCGAGATACGGCGAAACCTCACTTTGGCGGCGTTTATACAGTATACGAACCCTGCTTGCCGAAACCCAGCTTACCGAAGCTCTGGTTTCAGGTGTCGGTATAACCGAAGTGTGTGACTGGCTCAAGATAAAAGACGGACCGATGTGTTGTAAGACCCCTTCTAAAATTACACGGGTACGTATTAAAACGGGTGCGGATAACGGAAACGTAATCGGAACACGTTTTGCTCTACAAGTAGCTGTTCCACAGTATGCGGTAACGTAACATATTCCTACCAATGAGAATGAATGAAAATGACGCCACATAGTAACACTTAACCTAAGCTCATGCCGAGATAATTATTTTTTAACACAGTGAAATGCATGCACCAAAACCTACGCCTGAACAATAATTTCCCGGAATTTTGCTTAGGCCCTATTTATGGATGCAGTCATCTTCATTGTTTCTCGTTTCATTTGCCTATTCTTAAGATTACTGACCTTCTTTATCTTACAATTCAGTCACAACTTTACCAAAAATACGATACGCTTATTGAACTTCGCCATTACTATCTGCATTTTCGTCAACAAATCAAGTGTTAATTTATATCACGAAGAAAACACGGAGAGAAACAACAGCAGTCAAAAGAATTCACTATAATGAAATATGTACGTGACTTTAACATGGCCCATCTAGTGAGAAAACACTACACTTCTATTAGCCAAATGGAATTTATGGAACAGCTTTCTTAACCTTTTCCGCACGTATCCGTGGATGCATGTGTCCCACTGGTGATTGAACACGGAGTGTTTTATGTGTCCGCATCCGAGATATGTAAGTATCCGCTACAGGGTTACTGTAAACCGGACTTTGAAGGTCGATGCTGTCTCACACAACGCGGCAAATTTCTATAATGGCTTTGTTCTTCTACTGCTTCTGCTTCTCAAACTTNCTCACACAACGCGGCAAATTTCTATAATGGCTTTGTTCTTCTACTGCTTCTGCTTCTCAAACTTTTCTAAAGACCTCGGAATTGAGCTCTATAGTGGCTATCAATGGGGCACGTCTAGAACTCCCAGACTGAGGGCATGGTGGGAGGGACAGAGAGTTTAACAGGGTAGTCTCTATGTTTCACGACCTACACGTATTTCTACCACCGACAAACCAAGATGGATTGTAACCTTTTTTTTTCTCTTGAGCCCGGTTTATAAACCNAGGGGGCGAACGCCACGCCACACGCCGGCCGCTCGTATCTATTCTTGACCGACCCGATCTCCAGCTAAACGCGACCCTTGCTGCTCCAATGAGGGCCCCATTTCATCACAAGGTATGGTAATTTCGGCGATCATTCTTGCCGAGTGAAACTTTTGTACTAGGAAATGTGACAACTCGTCACCATGGCAGACAGGCTTCATCATATTTTATCATTCACATCCACAGACAAGGCCACCACTTGGTTATAGCACTATTTATGTAACTAAGATCTCTGTAGCATTCTTACAACTCATCTGGCCTCATTATTTTGAATTAATCTTATTTTTACACAGATTAGTTGAAATATTTCGTTGGTATGAAACTAGGATGACCAGGCGTACGTTTTCTAGCCATTGTCCAGTGGGATACGAAAGGCCAAATAAAGTTTTGAAATGTTTTTTAGCCAAGTGTATTGCGAAATTTCCTGCTTTTTACACATAAACAACAGCTTCAAATTTATATTCCTTACACATTCAGTGACTTTCATGAACTTATTTTGCAAAATAACCATTTGTTACATGTAATTCTATGAAATGAAAAAATGTATTTCAAAGAAATATAAATGTAAAACTTTTCTACTAGAGTTTATGATAAAATTAAATGGTAAAAATGGTTTAGATTTACACCCAGATATTTAATGGGTGTCCTGTCCACAATTTTTTTTAATCCTATTAGCTTTTGTTTTTAGTACTGCCATTCCTGGAAGTTATTCACACTCCCTTTATCATAATTAATTGATAATTATTTTATACCTGTAATGTTTTATTAAACATTCATTATTGTAAATCGCATTTATTTTGACAAGTGTCCTGCTCCATGCATAAAAAAATGTGGTCAGCCTAATAGAAGAATGGGTCTATTCAAAATACTAACCGTATAAAAACACGTCAATCACATTTGACCATGTGATATTTGCAGTTCCACTGGTCAAAGTTGGTGACATGCCCAGAAGACGTAAATCGGTCTACATCTTTAATCTATGGTTTCTCTCGTGGCGCCTGTAATGAACTCTGACAGGACATTAACGTTCTGGAGGGTCGCAATTCCGATTACAGCCGCCTTCATTAAGAGCTGGGAGGAGGAAGATGCCTGTACTAACCTAGGGCAGTTGATTAGCAAGTGGCTCGTTTGAACACGCGCGTGCGTATTAGCCACAGTCACGACAGTTCACAGACTCGTATGAAAGGGAATATCAGTACGTTTGTATAGTCAGCCGAAACCTCAGTTTCGGAAACCCAACTTTCCATACTAAGGTTTCAGTGAAGTGTTTATACAGTCATACGACACTTATCCTAGTTGTTCATTTTATACCATATTTACAAACGAAACCGAAGTTTCGTTGTTTATATCGCGCACGAAACATAAGATTCGACGCGAAACTTGAATTACAAACCTCGGTTTCGAGATACGGCGAAACCTCACTTTGGCGGCGTTTATGCAGTACACAAACCCTGCTTGCCGAAACCCAGGTTACCGAAACTCTGGTTTCAGGTGTCGGTATAACCGAAGTGTGTGACTGGCTCAAGATAAAAGACGGACCGATGTGTTGTAAGACCCCTTCTAAAATGACACGGGTACGTATTAAAACGGGTGCGGATCACGGGAACGTAATCGGAACACGTTTTGCTCTACAAGTAGCTGTTCCACAGTATGCGGTAACGTAACATATTCTTTCCAATGAGAATGAATGGAAATGACGCCACATAGTAACACTTAACCTAAGCGCATGCCAGGATAATTATTTTTTAACACAGTGAAATGCATGCACCAAAACCTACGCCTGAACAATAATTTCCCGGAATTTTGCTTAGGCCCTATTTATGGATGCAGTCATCTTCATTGTTTCTCGTTTCATTTGCCTATTCTTAAGATTACTGACCTTCTTTATCTTACAATTCAGTCACAACTTTACCAAAAATACGATACGCTTATTGAACTTCGCCATTACTATCTGCATTTTCGTCAACAAATCAAGTGTTAATTTATATCACGAAGAAAACACGGAGAGAAACAACAGCAGTCAAAAGAATTCACTATAATGAAATATGTACGTGACTTTAACATGGCCCATCTAGTGAGAAAACACTACACTTCTATTAGCCAAATGGAATTTATGGAACAGCTTTCTTAACCTTTTCCGCACGTATCCGTGGATGCATGTGTCCCACTGGTGATTGAACACGGAGTGTTTTATGTGTCCGCATCCGAGATATGTAAGTATCCGCTACAGGGTTACTGTAAACCGGACTTTGAAGGTCGATGCTGTCTCACACAACGCGGCAAATTTCTATAATGGCTTTGTTCTTCTACTGCTTCTGCTTCTCAAACTTTTCTAAAGACCTTGGAATTGAGCTCTATAGTGGCTATCAATGGGGCACGTCTAGAACTCCCAGGCTGAGGGCATGGTGGGAGGGACAGAGAGTTTAACAGGGTAGTCTCTATGTTTCACGACATACACGTATTTCTACCACCGACAAACCAAGATGGATTGTAACCTTTTTTTTTCTCTTGAGCCCGGTTTATAAACCACCGTACGCAAAAACAAAAACGCAAAGACGCAAACATTCGAAAGCACGTATTTCAAAGATACATACAGTTTATAAACTACGCAGGACGCAAGAGCGCAACGCAAAAGTTGGTCAACTCTCAACTTCTTGCATTTTTGCTTGCTTTTTGCGCCATTTAGAGTAGCAGTAGTCGATTGTAAAATTGTTTTACACTCGTACAGAAGGCAAACATTTTCAGTTTTTATTATAATTGCTTTACAGTGAATTTATGTCTACAGGTATGCGTTGAATCATTAAAAAAGTGTATTATTACGTATTAAAAAAATTTCAGTATCATGGGTTTAATCCCCGGCTGGGTCACTCCCGGATTTTCATATGTGGGAATCGTGCCCGACGATGCCACTGGTAGGCGGGTTTTCTCGAGGATCTCCCGTTTCCCCCACCCTTTCATTCCGGCTCTACTTCATACTCGCCTCAATCACTCTCATCGGCTCTCAAGACCACGCTGTTAAGAGCAGCCTAAATCTCTTCACTCATTATTTTAATATCTCCGTCTTGGTAAGAAAATTTAATAGTAGTCCTAGAAATTCGTTATTCAGACATCTAGAAACTATATGCCAGTAACTTAAAAAAGCTGAAAATATAAAAATAATATCAAGGCCAAACCAATATGTTTGAACGAAGGCAAAACATATTCACTAAAAATAAATGTGGAAATAATTTGTTATAATTGTTTCGTCC
>NQII01002508.1:19914-150573 GCA_002778355.1 Clitarchus hookeri | reverse complement strand
TGTGGTTTCGCTGTTCGTGTCAACTCTTATTACTGACAGCCGGTAGTTAAAAAAGTATTCAGTTTGTAAGTGATCCGCCTGTATTCATATGATATGTCCGAACTGTCAGGACGACCTTCAAGTTGCTACTGTGATAAGGAAGAGCGATTAATGGTGGAGGGGGAAAAGGCTGTCGTTTCACACTTCCCGTGGTTTCACGTGAGTTTTTTTGAGTAGCATATACAGGTTAATTCAGCTAAGATGTTCACCCCAAATATCTTCCGAACCGCTGAAGGTCTCGAACTTTTGATTTCGAATTGAAAATGGCACTACGGGGCTCATAAGACATCGCCTATGTATGTTCCGAGATGTAATGAATTACTAAGATAACGATGTCAACGTTGGTTTTTGAAATGGCAATACACTCATTTCTCACAATTCAGCGGTTCGAAAGATATTTGGGGTGAAAGTCTTTGCAGAATAATCCTGTACAATTCTTCAAATTCAATGGTACGGGTTCGATGTTTGTCCGCTGGCAGCCTCGCTAACGTGCGGATAACTTCCTCGAGTGCCCCCGACCACAGAGGGGTCGTAACTGCCAAGGTGGACCGGGGGGTGGGGGGACGCCACTTATAGCGTGCCTCCCCCCAATTGCCATTTTCCCATCGCTAAAAATGCCAAGCTGTGCTATCTCTCCCGGTGGTAAAAATGGCATCCGTGAGGCTACATTCCCGCATCTAAATTCACCTATTCTTGATTTACGAGTCCGTCCGGAATGATAATGCCCTCGTAACTGTTGGCAATTTTTTTTCAATTGTTTACCTTCATAGCTGTTATTAGCTTTAATTGCATTATTCTCTCGGGCAACGACACGCGAACAGGGGAATTCGGGCCTTAATAGCCTTTCGAGCATTTAGCAAGGTGGTTTCAAAAATCAGGCATCGGAGGNTTCGTGTTTTGATCGACAGTACCGTTGAACCCGAGTGATTTCGATTTGTAGACAACTTTTGCACGGAGGCTAGCGTGACTGACAACTTCGGAGAAAGAATTCGGTGGAACTATACAAGCGCGTTCTGGCGGCATTTTAGCATTCTGTACAGCTGCCAAACCTAGTATACCCAAAACCGTTAAAAATTCACGGTCAATCAAGCGTTTTTCAATTTTATTATTTTCATTAAGTGAACCAACACTAAAGTCCTATCTGCAATTGACTTGGTGTTACCGTAAATCGTTACAGTGCAACATGGATACACGCAGATTAATGAGTGTGGCTACAACTGACGTAAGACGTCGCGGTGATGCTAAACGTTAAAAACATAGTGTTAAAAGTTGGCCAAATTCCAAGTATTTGTGTTTAAAGTTCAACGCCAGCCAATCAGAATTCAAGACATCGCAGAGAAGCGAAAACAAATAATACGGGCATTCAGTAGTAGTCGGATTCACCGTTGTCCACTTTTATTCCGTTCTGTGGTTCGAAATCAATTAACAAATAACACCTTCCACCAAGGCGAACCGGGTTCAACCCCCTCCCGGGTCACTCTCGGATTTTCGCAAGTGGGATTCGTACCGGACGATGCCGCTGATCGGCGGGTTTCCTCGGAGATCTCCCGTTTCCTCCGCCCTTGCATTCCGCTGCTCCATTCTTGCCTCATTTCACCCTCATTTACTCTAAACACCTCGATTTTAAGAGCCACCCAAATCTCTCAACTCAACAAATAACGCAGTAAGCATTTTCAAGTAATAAAGCTAGCTATTAAGTCTGCGGAATCAGTTTTTTTCTTTACTATAATAATGTTTATAACTTCCCAGCTTTATTTTCAATTTAACTCTAGAAAAACCGACCCTCCTTTTTTTAAAATAACTCGTTAACTTTAATTGTGGACATGGCAGTTTTTTTATGGTAACTATTATATAATGTTTAGCGTCAAGTTGATTACAGACGAGGCGTAACTGTAACATTTACAGTAATTAAAGCCATGAAATGTCGGGGACATAGTTCCACATTTTTAAATACTATAAAAAGAGTAACTGGTGGTAAGAAAAGTCAAATTTTTTTCTTTAATGATTACAGTAAGTGTGTGCATAATAATACCTCATCAATGGAGTGGAGAGATTTGGGCAGCTCTTAACATAGAGTTCTTGAGAGCCGATAAGGGCGAAGTGAGGTGAGTATGGAGCAGCGCCGGAATGCAAGGGCGGGGGAAACGGGAGATACCCGAGGAAACCCGACGACCAGCAGAATCGTCCGGCACGATTCCCACATGCAAAATTCCGGGAGCGACCCCGCCGGGAATCGAATCCGATCCGCCTAGATGGAAGAAGAGTAGTCAAGCAAGTACACCACCGCGGCTTTGCACCTCTTCTATGTTAGCAGCAATTTCATATAGCCACTTGATACAGTACGGACACTCGTCATTAGGCCCATGGCAACATCACTTTCTACATGTTGTGGCAGGATACACAACAGGTTGAAAGAAGAAACCAAGCATGAGTTCTAGAAGTGTTAAACAAATAGGGAACAAACTGTATCTTAGGATCTGCAGGTGGATAACATTTGTTATGCGTAAACCTAGTATTTTCGGGTGAATCGCAGGAATTCAGAGTGAAATGTTGGTAGCCGTGACGCGCCAGTCTGACTCCGCCAACCTCATCGAGTTGAATTATCCAATCAAATCAGCCCTTTTTCCTGCAGATTGAAATATCGCGTGAAGCCAACCTCCATTCTCGCGTAATTTTCCATTTTTATGGCGTTTCGCTACGAGGAATAATCGTCTTGCAGCTCATTCGTATTACCGGATATAAAGAATACCATAGACGGAACGAAAGCATTACAATAATGCTCCACTTTTCTTGGGTGATGGGGGGGGGCTAGTTCCCTGGTTGCACGAGGTAGCTCTAACTTCCATTTCAAATGTTGTTATCGTGTGGCGAACTAAGAAAGCCTAAGGTGTATTCGACTCGTGTTGGAAGCTCAATGCCTTTGGCTTGGCAACTATTCGGCCGTCAGGTAGCAGTGGTGTTGCGTGTGTATCGGATTTACTTCGTGTTGTATGTAAATTAATTGGGATGATTACGCTTTTCATTACGTGTAAAAACGGTGAATTGTAACACTGGGGGTTACATAGAGCAGTAAAAACTGTGAAGAAAATACACGGGTCATTTTGTATTACGGCCAACAGTTTGGTTATAGCAGCTCCATGAATCTAGCATTTGATCTTATGTGGATCACCGCTTCCGCTACACAAAGAAGCTGTTGAACTCTGATGTGTAGGCTACTTGCGAGTACACATGTTACTTAGAACTGCTTGAAGATGCGCCACTAGCTTCTCGCCGTCGCATGTGGTTGCAGCATGATGACATATCAGAGCATTATGCGGTTCGCATGCCATATTTGCAATGTCTTCGCTGGTAGGTGTTAGGGCGTGGTGGACCTGTACCGTGGTCTGCAAGGTCGCCAGACCTCAATCCCTTAGACTTCTTCCCTTGGAGTCACCTAAAGGAACTCGTCTACAGGTATACACCGAATAATATTGCAGATATGGTGGCAACAATTCATGCCGCGGTTACTACAAATTATGAGATGTTTAATAATGGCTAGATAATACTCTGCGGCGTGTGGCCGCACGCCAGCGAAAATCTGAAAATCTGATAAAAATCTCGTTCGTCTAACAGTGTTTTGTGGACCCCGGTTGTGGNGCTCGCCGCCGCATGTGGTTGCAGCATGATGCCGTATCAGAGCATTATGCGGCTCGCATGCCATATTTGCAATGTCTTCCCTGGTAGGTGTTAGGGCGTGGTGGACCTGTAACGTGGCCTGCAAGGTCGTCAGACCTCAATCCCTTAGACTTATTTCCTTGGAGTCACCTAAAGGAACTGGTCTACTGGTATACACCGAATAATATTGCAGATATGGTGGCAACAATTCATGCCGCGGTTACTACAAATTATGAGATGTTTAATAATAGCTAGATAATACTCTGCGGGCGTGTGGACGCACGCCAGCGAAAATCTGAAAATCTGATAAAAATCTCGTTCGTCTAACAGTGTTTTGTGGACCCCGGTTGTGGACTCTAGTTCGGCTCTTATGCTTATACTGTAGAGTGGCGTGTATTAAATGTGTATTGGCATTACATGATGCATGACATGTGGAACTTAACAATGCATAATTTACTTCATTCGCCAAAGCACTAATCTGTAGCTAGTGCGGTACCTCACACACGATCATACGCTAGATTAATGGTGCCACTGAACCTAAACTGTTGGTCATGATGTAGAAATTACCCATATATTTTTCTATTTTCACTTCTTTGCGCAAACTTATTGTTACAATCAGCCTTTTTTAAGCAATGTGTGTAATTTTTTTTTAAACTTTCTATTTTCACTACGTTAAACATTGTTCTTAGTATTACAGTGGTAAAAATATTGTTTAATATTCTGTTGTAAAACTTGATTGAAACGTTCCAGTGTTACACAATTACTTTAAATGTGACAACAGTATCCAAAAACGTCTTTTGGTGGCAGCTATTTTTATTTATCTCTTAAATTCTAAACTTTTTTCGCTTATATAGTAATTTTTACGAAAACTCAATGCCAAATGCTATTGTATTTTTAGTGTTTACTCTTATACGTAAACAACATTTCAGGGCAAGAATAACTGTTACAAAATCAGAATAATGTTTTTACACTAGCAAGTATGAGTAGTATATGGCAATTCGAGTCAAGCAGGATATTTCACACAGAAATATAAATAATTTCTCAATTTACCACCAGCTCATTGGAACACCAGCGTACCGTACCTTGCGGCGGAAATTTACCCTGTGCCAAACTCTCCCCTAGGGAATCTCGTTCAGTTCCTAAGCTCAGTAGAATAAACCTAGTAGGACTGGACAAGAACATCGACTAAATAAGAGTATGATGTTTTTTTTCTTCTTCTCCGCGTGTCTTCTACCATCCCCAATTCAACTGTCAAAGTCACATGGTCAACGGTGAGAAACGTGTTTATATACATTCGAATTTTCAGCAGACCCATTCTTCTATACGAATAAAATAGACTAACTTGACCTTATTGCAGTTGCGTTAAAACTGTGTCAGAGGAAGTGTAAAAGCGTTTTAAAACAAATAATTAGTGGTGGTTTTGTAAACGTCAACGGTACAATGCGAGATGGAACTGATGGGTTTAACAAACATGTCAACTGAAATGTTGTAGGTTTAACCGATTCGGATAAGGGACCCTCCTTAAGAACTCAAATTTTTCCCAATTTCTTAGATTGGATAAAACTACCCCTTAAACGGTTCCACAGTGCCTAACTGCAAATCCCCAACACGAATGGGGCGGAATCAGTGCGGGAACAAAAATTTGCATTTCCAGCGCCAAAAGTTCGTTCTTCATTATTATATTGAACCTAACTGTTAATGAATATGTTCTGTCACAGTTAATTTAACTGAATTTAATGTAGCCCTTAATGAATCTACTTTGAAACATGTCAAAAACAGCATCAAACTCAACAATGTAATAACGACAGATCAGTTTATTAACATGCCCATAAAACCAGCATAAAACTACCCTTTTGTTTATGGATGATAATGCAAACTAAAAATTNGCATGATAATGCAAACTAAAAATGTCGTGTTGTCGTGCTTAAATTGTAAGTGCTACATTATAACTAAGTTTGTAATGGCAGTAAACTCTACATTTGTTGGATTCCCTATGCTTACTTACGATAATTGTATATGAAGAAATTCGACATCGCGCAAAACGCATACATCGATTTTATAACCTCAAAATCACGAAATATTTCAAAGAGTATAACAAGCTGATAAAGAAACAGTAACAGTTCAGATTGTACATCTTACTAGAGGGCAGCACCTGACAGTTCATTTAATTGAACGCCAAGACGAGAATGTATTTATGAATGAGAGACACATAACACCGTTCTAGGGGTTTCTGACCCATTTGGAGGGGGTGGGGGGAGAGCGGAGTTAATTTTGGCCTACACAGTACCTTAATTTGAGTACTGAAGTATATCTGCCAAATTTGGTCTAGATCTGTCCCATCCTGTAGGACTGTATGGGGAACAATGTATATACGTTTTACATACATACATTGACTTTTATATATAGACTATAAGAACAACCCTGCGTTGCCCTGGTTTAATAGGACATTGAGAGATACATGATCCCGTTTTAGGGGTTTAGGGCCCAATAGGGGTCCCGGAGATTCACGAACATGTTTTAGGGGTTTTCGGCGCAAAAAAAGGCTAGTGATATTTTGGGTTGTTTTGCATTAGAATTTAGTTGTGCTATTTGTGAGTGTTTTTCTGTCACACACACACCAGTTTCTACATCTGGTGTACTAATTGACACTACACTAGTTCTATTGCACGGTGTCTCTCTACATGGGCCTAACTACCTACAGAGGCTCACAACATTATTCGGTGACTGCCCTGTGTACTGTAGGACCTTATAATATTGTAGTTCTGCATAGTTACAAGTAAACAAAACAGTTTGAAGACATTATTCAGCATGGTCCGCCTAACGTGGAGATACCCTAAATTTAAGGAACGGTCGCAGATCACGAAATCTGGTTTTCGCTAAACGAAATTACGTACGGGGGCAAGTAATTTGCTCCAAAGTAACTATTCTTAACACATGTTGGAAAGAGATAATTAAACCATATATGATTTTTTTTTTCCTGGAAACATACATTTATTTCAACGGCATCTGAAAGTACGTGCAAAGAGGAATTCAGTGATGAAGCACATGCGATGTAAATTAACACAGAAATGCCAAGAAATAATGTGCAACTATGATTAATTTAAGTAGGCCGGTAGCATGGGGCAGTGGAACTGTACTCATAGCTGTAAGCAAGCAACACGCGCACTCATCCTGGCGAGATCGCTTCCTTATATTCGCGTAGCGCTTACCTTAATGGGGCAAGGGACACGGGCTGCGATATAGTGCAAAGCAGACTACTGCAGCGGAGGGAAGACGGGCAATGTGCGTGCAAGTCTGATATGAATACATTACATTTTATTCAGATACCTACGAAATTCAGGAGATTTGTTTCCTAGTCATTAACTGTACTGAGTAACGAGTGCTTACAGATGCACACAAAAAATATAACTAACAAAACTTAGGAGAAATGCAATCGCATCCGCATGCATAGTACAAAAGAGCACAGTTATGGTTCAAACGCTTCACATAAGTTATTTTCACAGCGTGTGCTCGATGTATTTACCATCGACAGCAATACACATCTGCAAACGCACATGTAGCGAGCGACGAGCGGTCTGAGGTGTTTCTGGCGTATTGCCTCTGCAAGCTGCCACAATGCGTTCCTGCATATCTTCTGGTGTCGTAGGAACCGTGTTGTACACTCTATTTTTCAGTGTTCCCCACAGGAAAAAATTGATAGGTGTAAGGCCGGGGGAGCGAGCTGGCCATCTTACAGTACCAACACGCCCCTAACCACCGGTTTGGAAAAGTTTCATTTGACACTTGCCTCGCCACCAAAGCAAAATGCGCAGGACAAATATCATGCTGAAACCACATATCACGATGTATGTCGAGCGATATGACTTCCAGAAGTGCCGGTAAGATCTCTCTGAGGAAATGGGAGTAAATACAGTCGGTCATTGTCCCTTGAATGAAGTATGGCCCTATGAAGTAGTCTCCAAAGATCACACCACATGTTCACTTTCCACTGTCGCTGGTATTCCACGTGCCGGACCCAACGCGGGTTCTCCGTCGCCCAGTAGTGCATATGTCGAAAATTTACGCTCCCATGGTTTGTGAAGGTCACTTCATCGGTAAATAGCATGTTATTCAGAAAATTTCTGCCATCCCTTAAGGACATCAGAACAAACCTACAAAACTGAACACGCTGCTGGAAACCACCTTCATGTAATGCCTGATGAAGAGCCACGTGATATGGATAGAATTTCCGTTGGCGCGGTATCCGTAACACACTTACTTTACTTATTCCTATAAATCTGGTAAGTTCTCGCTTACCCATGTGGGAGTTTGCATCGACATGTGCCAACTCATCGCGTTGATGCGTCTTACCTGTAGCAGTCTTTCGTCAATCACCTCATTACAAGAGACGTGTGCAAATTCTTCGTATCGTTTGCCATGAGATGGGCGTCCGATTAGGATATATTTAGCCATACATTTGAACGGTTTGCTTGACATTTCTACCACACTCGCCGTAAATAAGTAGAGCGTCTAGTTTGTCCTCATTCGTAAACTTCATTGCCTACAGTACAGCCACAAACTGACATACCACTTACCATGAAATATTGCAAGGACTGGTGCTTCGCTGCTATTATGAAGAGGTCCCGCCAGGATGAGTCAGTGCGCATGTTGCTTGCTAATAGCTGTGAGTACAGGTCTACTGCCCCATGCTACCGGCCCTCTTAACTTAATCATATTTGCACATTATTTCTTGGCGTATGTGTTTTACTTTCCATCGCATATGCTATATCACTGCGTTCCTCTTTGCACGTACTTTCAGATGCCGTTGAGATAAATGTGTGTTTCCAGCGGGAACATCATATGTAGTTTACTTATTTCTGTCTAAACACGTGTTACGAATAGTCACTGTGCGGCAAATTACTTACCCCCGTACGTAATTACATTTAGCGAATACCGCAATTCGTGATCTGTAACCGTTCCGAAAATTTTGGGGGTGTCCACGTTAGGCGGACCATCCAGTACGTATTATCCACCATCACTGATATTAACAAAAACGATTCATCATAGCGAAAAATAATTGCATATGTCTTTTAAGCATTTTCGATTTAGTGATATGCATCTCACGTTAATATTCGGTCACCTTTTTAATAAGCACCATAAGCACCATGCCCTCAGCACTTCAGTACCTTGTTGGATACCATTTTCGTCTGATCACTTCTTTCAAACGAGTCTGCATGTTGGAAATTATTTTCTTGGTGTAATCTTGGTCTATGTGATTCCATTCTTCCGTCAGCCTCCTCTTTCGCAGTTACCGGTGTCCTTCTGACTGTGGTGTTAAGTTCATCCCACAGATTCTCAGTAGGGTTTTTAATCAGGTGGTTGCGGTGGCGTTTCGATAACCTTTGGCCAGTTATATAAACGCCATTCCCCCACCAGACGCGACGTGTGTTTCGCATCGTTGTCCTGATAGAGTTTGATCTGTAGAAAACTGCCTTTAAGTATTGCTGAGTAGTTTTCTTTCTTCAGTGTATCCTCGATAAACACTAACTCACCCACTCCAGCTGAGGATATGCAGCCCCAGACCATAACGTGGTCGCCGCCATTTTTTACTGTTGGCTGCAAATTCTTCTTTTGGAGCTCCTCGTTCAATTTCCTCTACACCATTATCCTACCTAATGACTGAAAGATGTTGATCTTGCTTTCGTACATGAATATCACGTCATTCTACCATTCCTGTTCCTTCTTAACGTGGTCTTTGTAAATCAAATCTTCTATTCTCGTTAACATTGCTTACATACAGTATGGTTTCTTCCTGGCAACTCTGTCAATATATACATTCTCTGTGATTACCCTTCGAATTGTTTCTCGGTGCACGTGTGTTCCACATTCCTGAAGTAACTGCAGTAATTTTCGGTGCACTTAATCTTGGATTACATTATATTTTGCGTCTTTTATTAGTCTCTGTCGTTCGGTTAAGCGTTCTTGGTCGCCCTTTCTGTGGTAGAGATTCCATTCTATCTTCCTTTACATATCGTTTTATAATGTCGCAAACTGTACTTTGAGGAATGTTTACTATTGATGAAATATTCCTCTGAGATAAGCCCTTAGCATGATGGAAGATGACGAGCTGTCGTTGTTCCGATGTTGTATTGCACCTCTTACGCCCCATCTGAAGGCAGCAGTAACTAGGAATGATGCGTGAGGTATACTCATGTGATATTCTTCCGGCACGTATGCAATGACAATATTCGATTACAATTTACATACACATATCCGACCGAATACTAAAGTGAGTATCCGTACATCCTCACGTGTAAGGCTGGCGGAACCACTACTATGCTGCAGTAACATTTACGACAACTACAGTATGTGTGTGTGTATTAACATGAGCAACAATTAAGGATAGCTGTTTAGGCCTACGTTGGGGCTTAATTGCTTCTTTTNATGTGTGTGTGTATTAACATGAGCAACAATTAAGGATAGCTGTTTAGGCCTACGTTGGGGCTTAATTGCTTCTTTTACCTAAAATAAAGGTGAATTTTACAGTGTTTTGTGTTTGAGTAAAACGTATTTCGGTGATCTTAAAAAAACATAAAGAAAACATTTTACTTTGTCATAAGTTAATTTTACGCGTTGTTTTAACATATTGTAGATATTTTCCGAAATACTATACATAGCTATCTTAACCCCAAAGAGATTATGTTTTCAATGTATTTTCCATTAATTAAACATTATTACATAATACCATTAATATATAATTACAGTTTAGAAATGGTTTACAATTAATTGGTATGTATAATCAGAGAATGTATCATTGCGTAATATTTCTGGACATCATTTTTTCCTTGTTTAAAAATGACATCAGAGTATAAGGAACGAAAATATTGTATTCAGTATTGCCCAATTTTCGTTTCTTGAGCTGCTACATATTCCAGAATAATGTCGCGCAGCGATTGCAGTGCCTACTGCCAGCGACGTCACGTAGAGAGTATAAATGGGTGCACATAATAAAAAATCAGAAGGAAGTAAGCAGAAGGCAGTAGGCTCCAAATATGAATTGACACTATAACAGTCCTACGACCTAAGTTGAACCAATAGAAAAGCATTTTACAGTATGTTATTTGAAATCCAAATAGCAGCAGGTTTTTATTAGACGGTATTTCTGCAGTCTACAATTGTTTCCAGAAGCTGGGCAACAGAAATAAATATTGAGAGTTCGTTATTTGAAATCAAAATATAAATGTGTGATGCTCCTCTGAGATTGACTAAATTTACTGCTTGGGAATTAATTGTTCTAGTTCCCAAATTGCTTACACTGTGAAACGTAAGCAGTAATAAGTAGCAGCTTCATTGTTTATAATTNTAATTGTTCTAGTTCCCAAATTGCTTACACTGTGAAACGTAAGCAGTAATAAGTAGCAGCTTCATTGTTTATAATTTGATTTGAGCAAAGGCGATGCAGAAATTTCTAATTTTTAATACTTAAGTTTTTCATATCTATTCGCGGTTTCTTCGCACTTTTTGAATCAAACCATTGAAAAGTCGTCTCATTTGTAACGTGTTCGGTTGTTTCCTAAACAAGTCATGTATCACAAGCGTTTTATACTTGTGTCAACATAATGGTGCCTTATTTTTTGGTTAAATTTTACTTTCACTTATATTATATATATAAATTGTAATATTTAATTTATAATCAATATGAATAAAAACATATGAAATAGGGATGTTGGTAACACCTAGTTAAAAATAGTTCTTATGCAAAATATGATTACGGTGAATGCGNTAAAAATAGTTCTTATGCAAAATATGATTACGGTGAATGCGCACGAATGCGGTGTTTGTCCCTTTGGTGTAGTTTTCTAGACTCGGTGAAGCTCTGTTTGCATAGGGTGCAGAATTATCCTTGAAGCCGAACTTTAGCAGGGCTTTAGAAAAGTTGTAAGTAACCGAGAATGGACCATAAAGCCTTGTAGTCTTTGTGGTAATGGCGGAGCGGACTCACGTGTCGCAGGTGAGCGCCCGCTGCNCGGCACACCGTCATGCTGCAACCACATACGTCAGCGAACGCCAAGCGGGGCATATGCCAGCAATTAAGGTAATATTTCTTGCGGAAATGCCAGGTAAGTGTCTCCGGTCAGCCGCTGTGGTGGGAAGTGTGGCCCAAGTAACTTACCGCGAACTGGACCACGCCGCTCACTCTCAGAAAATCGTACCTGGTATCCGCGCGTGTGGGTGGCACGCGGATTGCCATCGGACCACACCTGCATACTGTGTACATGTGCATCCCGTCACGCGTGAAACTCGCTTCGTCAGTGTACAGGATATGCAATACAAATCCAGGATTACTGTTGCGCTGTTCCAGATACCGCAGCGCGAATTGGGTCCGATGGCGACAGTCGTTTGCATGCAACGCCTGGTAGTGAAATTGGTATAGCAGGTGTCATTTGCAAAAACCTACACTGATGTGGTCACTGGCGAGCTCGCGTGCTTCCTCACGTGCGCTTGTAGACGGCTGCTCCTTAACACGTGCCAGCACCTCCTCCTGAAACAGTACCCTGCCATGTGTGCGCGGTCGTCTCAAATCTTGTTTCCGTACCTGTGATGCATACCCAGCGGTTTAAAGGTTTCGCACAGCACGTAACACATCCATTACAACCCACAATACCCTACCCTTACCTGCAACGTTCCCTTTTCTCGCAGACGTCCTACCTGGACATTATTCCGCACACAGATGCTGGGCTGCTAGTCCATTACTTTCACATCGCCCCTACGCTGACAGCATGTCTGTCAACTCTGGCCTTAACCATGCGTGTAGCAGTATGAAACTTACGCACGCACGATGCACACAAGTTACTTCATGCCGCGATACTGCAGCTAGCGATATCCGTTCATTTGAAGTGTGTCGTGCGTCAAGTGTCCCTCCGGTGCTACCTCTGCAAGCACGTAATGTGTGTTGCGTGTTGCCTTTGTCGCAGGCATTGCACATACACTCGTTAGAAAATTGAACATACATTTCTCGAAAACCATGGAGTGTGGCGTAAAAACACCAGGATACCTTCATTTTGCTGAATTTTCCATACTGCTTACGTTAGCAGATAAATCCTCACATATTCTGGAGGATCGCATCTTTTTTCATGCACAGAACTCTTATTTTCTCATGTACGGGGTTGATATCCGCAAAACTAATTTGTCATTGATAGTACATCTTTCTTTGATAACACATTATGCCGAAACTCTGAGAATAATGTCTGATACTNGACTAATTTGTCATTGATAGTACATCTTTCTTTGATAACACATTATGCCGAAACTCTGAGAATAATGTCTGATACTGCATGTTTTATTTGCAATAAACGTGGCTTTTACCTCCACTTTTAAGGGCGTGTACACCTTTAAGGAAAAGCCTTAGGCTATAGGTCTATATAAATATATAGACTACTTTTTTTGTGAAAAATCACCTTCCGGAGTTTGTCGGTGATTTTTAATAACACGTTGTATATAACGGCACACGTTCATCACAGTTAACCATGTTACTTTGACGGTTGTATTGGTGGGGTAGTTCAAGGTCTGCCTTATCTTTAGTCTGTGTTGGGCCCATAACGAATATTTGTTGCCAACCCCACAGCATTAATTCTAGTTCTTCATAGTTTACCGAACTTTTATTTATAACATGGGTAGTCAAAGAAAATAGTTCGTAAGAAAATATTAAGAGCACATTGCAGTGTATTTCATTATCAATTCTATGCTGACGAAAAATATATGTAAATAATATTTATATTGTGATATAAGCAACTGTCACGATTGTAAAGAGTATGAAAACAAAAAATTAAGAAACAGATGGCGTTTGTGAGAGTATTGGCCGGGGTCGGTGAAAATTTTAGAATTTTCCTAATGAAGCACAAGAAACATTTTTGCACGTGTATTTTCNAGTATTGGCCGGGGTCGGTGAAAATTTTAGAATTTTCCTAATGAAGCACAAGAAACATTTTTGCACGTGTATTTTCACATACAGATTACACAAAAAAATTTATATTATTCATTATACATCAAACTTATTTTTAAAAAGAAACTGTTGACAAACCTTTTATTGCGACAATGAAAGCAATGGGGAGAGACAGTGTCCAAAACCAGTGCANTAAAAAGAAACTGTTGACAAACCTTTTATTGCGACAATGAAAGCAATGGGGAGAGACAGTGTCCAAAACCAGTGCAAATAGGAATGTCACCAAAACAGATCAACTACTGTACCATGCATCATAAACCAACAATGCATACCATATAATTTTCTCAATAGTATAAACTTGCGTAAGTAAAGCCCGTATTATTGAAATAATAAAAAAGGTAATATTTTGCCAGATAATAAATTTCATAATTTATAAATGTCAGTGTGAATGTTACGGCACTGTTGGTATATACATAATCATTAGTGCTTAATAAGAACACTGTAGGCGCTATCTCGTGTCATCCCACTGACTAAAGGGTACCTAAGTTGTAATTCGTTTGGAATGTACATAGCGAGCGCAGAAATGGCTTCCTTGAATGTAATGTAATGTTAACATTTTATATACACAAAATAAAAAACGTATAAAATAAAATATAGAAGTGTAACGACACGTCGATGTCACGTCGATGTCATGTCTCGCAAAATTACTGACTTCCGCGTCAGAGCCACGTAACATACACAAGTCTGTGAGCCAACCAAGGCAGGTAGCGGTCACGTTCTCGATTGAAAGTGTTCTACTCTCGGTAATTACGTATATTATATATCTTTCGAGCACAAGAACATCCTAGATTGTGTTTATGAAAAAAAAACACTAATTCCGTTTTCCGATGCGCTATCTTAGCCGTTTTTTCTCTGAGTGCAAGAGTTATTCTAGCAGTGCTCTACTCCTTGTTCTGTGTACTAGTAGTTGTTGCCCTATCACGGTACTGGCTTAGTGATTTTGTTTTGCCACTGTATTCAAGCTTCGCATTAGTCAAAAAATTAATAATTTTACGCCGCCANACTGGCTTAGTGATTTTGTTTTGCCACTGTATTCAAGCTTCGCATTAGTCAAAAAATTAATAATTTTACGCCGCCACCTGCATTAAACCAGTGGTCCTTTTCATTTAAATACAATTGCTTACCGGGCATTTTTGCAGCTAGTTAAAGGTGCCATTCATGAAATGCAAGTTATGGCAAATTGAATACTTGTACTTTTCCGATAACAGAAATAATTTACTTGCAAAATTAATATAAGACTTTCTCCTCTTTCAAACGTTAAAAATGTTATTTTTCATTTTTTTTTCTGAGAAAAATGTTAGTGTGCTTAACGTTTATGGTCTACTAGCCTCTCAACTTATCTATGTTAAAANTTTTTTTTTTCTGAGAAAAATGTTAGTGTGCTTAACGTTTATGGTCTACTAGCCTCTCAACTTATCTATGTTAAAAAAAGCCCACTTTCTCTTTTCCTCGTGGTTTCTGCCATGCTGTATTTGCCCGCTTTTCAAAGTTGTTTGCATTAATTTATGTAATGATATTATTTAATATTCTATACCATATTTTAGTTTGTAAAACTTTCTTTGGTCAGATTAACAGTTTTATTTCAAACTTTATTAATGCCGTATGTTTTTCTGGGTGTGATTCATCGCAACTCAAAATCGCTGACGGAAACGAAACAGCGTGTGAGGTTTGCGGTTTACATATGGATTCTTCACATTATTTCTACAATTTATCTGCAATTGTTTAGAACGAACATACTAAACACAGCTAGGCATTCGAATAATTCCTTTACGGGTTTACATTCCCAAATTAAAATATAAAATATTTTCAAATACAAAAATTGAGTGAAATAAATAAATTAATTAATGTGATATTTAAGTTATGATTACAGAAGAAATTGTCGATTACTCTCGAGAATCTTCCTGTGGCAGGTACAGATACGGCAGCACATAATTATTTGGTGGATGTTATAAAGGACCTAATTCATATGTGAATTGCTGGTTTATAGGTACCAAATGTTACCCTTGTCTTACAAGTTTTACCTCAAACTTTGAATTAAGTTTTTTTTNAATTGCTGGTTTATAGGTACCAAATGTTACCCTTGTCTTACAAGTTTTACCTCAAACTTTGAATTAAGTTTTTTTTTACTTTCAGTGGACATATTCGTTTTAACTTTTACCTTTCAAGACTGTTACGTTTGCTCTGCATATTTGNTTTTTTTTTACTTTCAGTGGACATATTCGTTTTAACTTTTACCTTTCAAGACTGTTACGTTTGCTCTGCATATTTGCATAATGTATCTCTATGATTGCTTCTGTTTCCCATGGGACCATCGTGTGACTAGCCAAGAAAATGGGTTTACAGACTGTAAACCTTAAACGCGAAGCAATAGGGATTAGAAAATAGACATTTTCCAACGCTTGGCTGAAGTCTTAGTGAACATAGTAAATATGTTTGTTACTGCTTCCAGCTTTATGTTTCGCAATAGAAAAATTCGGTATCAATAGACATCGTCTCCCGAGACTTATGTTCAGCCAATCACAGATATGCATGTAGGTCCAACGAGACTATTCAATATAAAAAGCTTTTTTTTTTTTTTTTGCGATGTTCAGCCAAAAATAATATAACTGAGCAGCTCTTTCCACTTTGATCATGCACATAACAGTACAATGTTCGCGCAGTCATAACAGTTTCATCACAGACAAGGACTTCAAGAAGTTTTTCCAATAGTCGAACTTAAGCAGTAGACGATTGTTGTCTCAGCGAATTTTTGTGAGCCTATTGCTTACTACTTACTTGTTTTCATTGTGCAAAGCCTTCAACTCATCATCGCTCCTTCTCTTACTTATGCCCTGTACANGCTTACTACTTACTTGTTTTCATTGTGCAAAGCCTTCAACTCATCATCGCTCCTTCTCTTACTTATGCCCTGTACACACTGGCCAACTTTATCTTTTCCACGCCTCCCTTACGAATACCCGAGAAAACCTAGCATATTTTGACACTTAGCTTAATATGTGTACAAACACTTGCAAATAAAAAAAAATCTATCCATAGTTTACGAACTTTATTTCAAACTCACAACATGTTTAAAACAAGTTTGAAAACATAAACTGTAATGTCGATTAAGCGCATAACGACCGTGAAGTTTTGAGTCTGTAGCTCCTTGCGTAGGCTGGCCGACATACAATGTGAGATTAGTCCGGGGTCCAAGTTTACGTTCGTTTAAATTTACTGCGCCCTTTTTTCTTTGTTTTTAGAGGCCTTCACACAATTATTTCACACAAAAATATTTACTGGAAACTCACGTGTCTTAATTGCCAGTGAGGTTTTTTTTACTCCACTTTATTAGCTACATTATGTACCACTTCCTAAGGAACAACATGGCGAAATTCATCGCGAATTCAAATACGTAAAGTCACACATCAATAATTAGTGATTGTGAAAGGGTTTTTTGTACGAGAAATAATTCATGGTAACCCAGTTGTAATTGTTGGCGCACCGTAGAGCGCTGTGGCGCGCTGGTTGAAAACCACCGTGCTGTATGGAATTAAAAAATAGAAAGATCGCCCACGTGTGCCAGCAATGAAAGTGTTCTGCCAGGTGGAGAGGACAANAAGTTTTTTTTACTCCACTTTATTAGCTACATTATGTACCACTTCATAAGGAACAACATGGCGAAATTCATCGCGAATTCAAATACGTAAAGTCACACATCAATAATTAGTGATTGTGAAAGGGTTTTTTGTACGAGAAATAATTCATGGTAACCCAGTTGTAATTCTTGGCGCACCGTAGAGCGCTGTGGCGCACTGGTTGAAAACCACCGTACTGTATGGAATTAAAAAATAGAAAGATCGCCCACGTGTGCCAGCAATGAAAGTGTTCTGCCAGGTGGAGAGGACAAAAGATCGATGTCTAGCGTAAGTGTCTTGATTTGCTGCACAATTGCACACGGGAAAAGAAGTGATCATAGAACTATTTTATGAACGGCGATGCAAAAAAAAATGCTTGTGTGTTCTCTCTATGTGTAGCATTCTTCTACATACTGCAGCATCTTGCATAAAAATTACAGGTTGTTCGCTGTTAATTGAGCACTTTTAAAAACTCTGATTAGGATATATTTTTTCGTCAATTTTATATTCTTACACAAATGGAAAAACTGGCATTTTCCCGCTGGTAGTATTAATGCTTCGAGCGAGTAAAACTGTAAAATTGTTAGGAACAAAAATATATTAGTAAAACTTGAATTATTAATCTTACGTAGATACAGCAAAAAGAAGCAAAAAACAAATCGATTCAAGTTCACAAACTAAAACATAACGCTGGAGTCACAATAGCACGACAACACAGCCCCGACACTAAGAAATGTATAGCAGCCAATAAGAGACAAAGCTTGGCGCGACAAAATCGCAGCCCCGACAGCACGACAGAAGTAAATTCTGTTTCTACTTTTTTCGTTTCGGGCTCATTGAGGTGTACAAAGAATACAAATACAACATTACGATACAAAATCACGTGTATATTTTCTTGTTTAGTAAATAATGAACCAGCTTCGGCACCAGAATCACTTGTCGAAATTGTTTTTAATTACGTTGTTTTCGTATGCTTCAAATTTTGACAAAGCAAAGAATCATTCCTGTTATCGTGAGTTTTATGTCGTAAATATCGGATTTTATTTGAACGACTTGTCATTTTAGTATTTTACAACAGCCCAGTACAACACTTGTCGGACCGATGTGTCNTCGGATTTTATTTGAACGACTTGTCATTTTAGTATTTTACAACAGCCCAGTACAACACTTGTCGGACCGATGTGTCAGACTGCCCTGTCGTGCTCTTCATACTGTTGTGACACCAGCGTTAACATTTATAATAAATGCATTACTGCCAATTTTACCGGGAGTCCACCAATCAGTGTGTCCGTTAAAACTGTGTGCATGCACGTAGATGCAAGTGATGTTTCCAAAAGTTTATATCAGAAGTGTTTAATTCACTACTAACAAGCTCTATCAACAACACTTGAATAAAGATGGGTGGCTCATAGTTAAAACCACACTTATGATAACCTTTCTTACTTTCCTCCTCCTTTCACAGTGTGTTTACTTCTACCACTCTTTATCATCAAGCGTAAATATAAAATAGACATAAAAATTGTGTTAAGTATCGTCCCTCTCGAAGACCACTTATTTTAATGCCAGTTTAAATTGAATGACATTTTACCTGGCAGGAAAATATTAATCATGGCAATAGGAACAGGTACACGGGACTAAAGATTTAAAATATTTGTGTTTTGGTTTTCTTTCTTCCGTCAGGGTATGTTCTATCATCCCAAATGTCTATTGGTGTACTATCAATTTAGTGTTGCGTGTGATTTTACTATATACGTGTATAACGTTGATCATCAAGCTAAATTTAAAAACTCGCACAGTGTAACCGAAATTCATGTAACAAGTGTTAACCCATAGTTTATTGTGATCTCATAAGGTACGTTCCATGTATCCATATACTTACACTCAGGTTGCTGTAGACCTACTAGCTCGTATACGTGAATAAAAAAACATTTTATGCAAATTATTACTCTTTAGATAGTAAGACAAATTAAAACTTTTTAAATGCCATTTTAAGGGTTCTGGTCATCGAAAAATGCATTATTTTATTTTGGTACGAAATATTGTTTAACTTGCAGACATTACATACCATTACTATTTCCTTGCGTGAAAAGATTTAAACGCCGTATTTTGTTTTACACAATAGTCTGTTAAAATCGCAATTTTTGGTGTTATTAAGACATGCAAACAATAGAAACTAACTCACCACAATGAGATAATTCATATTGAAACAAGATACCATGAACTATTTCACGGAACCTTTAAAATCACGCTATGATATATTTTCGTAATTTTTAAAAACTGCTTAAAATGGACATTTCTGTGTTTTTTTTTATTTTCATCAATATATAATTATTTTTTAAATAAATTTTGCTAAGCATAACTTAAACTGAATAAAAACATGACCGTTCAGTCGCTGTTGTTAAATTGTGTGTAAATTATTTCGCTTATTTTATTTGTACGTCCCAAAAACACTAAAATTGTGATTTTGGTATGTCATAGTACAAAATAAATACGATTTAAATGTTTGCATGACATGAAAGAGTACTTGTAAGTCACGTCTACAAGTTTAACAGTGTTTCCTACAAGTATACAATCAGGAATGTCTCCGTCACTAGCACTCTTAGTAAGACCTTTATAAGTATGTGGTACTCGCTTTTCCTAGTTCACAGCCAACATTCATATAAGTTTCCCAGCATATATTTAAATCATAATGTATGCAGTCACGGGCAGAAATTTTTTTATTTTAATGTTGCTTTAAAAATTTATGATTTATATAGTAATTCAGGTATCGACATTAAACACAGTCCCAAGGTTCTGGGGTAAATTTCGAGATACCAAGTGCTCTCTTTAGATATTGAGATACATGTTCTCCGCATCTTCCGGTATTCATAAATTGCGAGAAAGTGATATAAAACAGAAACGGTTGGGATGAACTTAATTTTATCAATTTATAAACTGAACTTTACCGCAAGGGAGGTAGATGACCTGCTGCCTTTCCCTCGCCCCCGTCTCGTAACTTCTGTGAATTATTGCAGGTGTCCGTCAGCTATCACTTTATAAAACGCTGGAGGAACCGATATCCGTTATTTTCTATTTATACCTACAATTTATTAAGTATATAGACGCCGGGAGTAACAGAATTTTAATTTTAAAAACATATTTGTTGTGTCACGTATTTTTGTATGGTTGCCTGCCGAAATTTCGGTGTGTATTCTCGGCGGCTCCAAGTTTTTATTTCTACTTGTGAGAAATTATAACTGCTTTTATGTTCACGAACTGAACAATATTTTGAAGAAACGCTGACGAATTAACATTTGTTCTTCTAGCAAACCTAACGTAGTAAGTTTTAATTTACCTTAGATATTTTGCATTGCACTTTGAAAAGTAGCAACAGTTAAATGCTCCTTAATTATTTTTTTAAATTTTATTTAAAGGAACGAGCAATGGAAATGTTTTTCACTGCACTCTCACGGGTGTTTGCAGAAGGAGCAGCAAGTAATTTGTTGTTTTAAAAGTATACGTTTAGCGACGCGTTAGGCACTGTAATGTAGAAAACTGTAAAATCAAACATGAACACTTCCAGCCAAACAAGACGCTGCCTGCCTGTTGTGTGAGCTACGTTGCGGCGTGCTGACTTAAGTGCGTGTTTTACAAGAAACTGCTGGACGTAAAGTAAATATTAAATGACACTGAATAGCGAGTTTCAGGATTTTTGTTCATAGCAATTATAACCCCCCTAAATTAAAAAGAAATTCCAGGTTACTATTGTACCTGGTTTAAGACAAAATTACATACTGTCTGAAAGAAAACCTCGACATAAATTCATTCATTTTAACTGGCGGGGGTGAACGGTAATGTTAGCAGCTTATAAAGAAAACTCGTTTTCATGTTTTTTTATAACGGTAATTTAATGTTTAATTCGGTTACGTTTTATTTTCTGGCATACACGTCAGTGATGTGCGGCACACTGTCATTTCATCAGCGCATGGGTAATTAGTAATTGCAATGCTACGATTTACACATGGCAGAAGAATGCAAAATGGCAGGTTCACAAGTGTGTCAATTTTACTCGAGACAACTATACACATTAAAACATACCAACTGAACACGTGCTAAACTAGTAAAGATGGCGTCAGTGGACTCTGCAGCACCAGTAAAATGACGGAAGCGCCGCTTGGTGTCTGTCTGATAGCACGGTACACGACGAAAAACTTGCACGCCTATTCAACGCCTCGTGCGTAAGGTCGTTGGCGGTGTTTGGCACGCTTGCCGGTGCCGCCCTTAGCGCCCGCTCGTTCTCAAGCCTCAAAAATGTACGAAAACTCAGTGGGTCGGTTTAGCGGCTCAGATTCGAAAGAAAAAGAAAACTGAAACGAAAAACCGATATAATAATTTTGAATTGTCTCTGAGTCATGTCCGAGGAACACAAGACGACCGCGCTTGAAATTTGAATAAACAAAACACTCGCGGGAGTGATGTGCCCGCAGCGCGCGCGGCTCTAACCATGTGGTCGCGACGGCGAGTCGGACGCCACTAAGGAGAAGCGTCCAGGCGCCCTTCGTCGCTCCGCGCATGCGCTGCATCACCTCCTCCCCCTCTCTAACTACTCCATATTTATCCCCCCCCCCCTTTTTTAACATCCCTTGCTTTCCCTAGGCTTGCTTGAATGTCGCTCTTCCCAAACTCTTCTCAAACCACCGACAACCAATATGACCACGGGGCCACGCGGTCAAACCATAGAGTAAAGATGAAGTAGACCGATTTTTGTCTTCTGCTCCCGTCCGCGACACTGAGTCGCCCATGGATAATAGTACTGTCAAAGTTAATGGTCAGCAGCGAATGTGATTTTTTACATTTGAGTTTTCAATAGGCCCGCCCTTTTATATTCCTAAAATACTCTGACAAACTTGAACATAACCTGGGTCAGAGGAAGCTTACAAACATCTCAACCAACTTACGTAAACAGAGTACTAACTTCAACTGTTATCCACGTTGTTTTTTATCGTACCATTGGCAGAGAAGCAACCCGATAATGAAACACGAAGGGTGGCTACTGTGCAGTTCACATGCGCACTTTTCTCCATATTCCCTGCATTGACCCATCTACAGCTGGTTGTATCCGTGCATGCGTCCGTATCTCAGTCGCAACTTGAGTGACGTCACATTGACCCATTCTGTATGACAGCCTACGACCGCATCGTCCAAAGAAAATGTTCCGAAAACTGCCACCAGAGGCCGATAAATACAACAAGCTGAACGTTGTTCTTTTGTTATAATTTTTGTTTCCTTATAAAATATTGGTATTTAACTCAAAAAAATTCGATAGACATTGTAACTTTGACGCAAATTATAGATTATATAATTGATATACGTATTGAATTGTTCAAAGTAATGTACAATTTAGGTATATTTTGGCTTAATGTAGCTCATTTATGTTTACATCACAGCTGATGAAAGTATTTCATAACTTATTAATAAATTAGTTTTAACATAGTAAATGATTATCCCCCTAGTTTTGAACTTGTTTTGTGTGTTTATGATTTTCTATTTATTTATTTTTTGTGAAAACGCATAAAATAATTATCTTTCTGTCAACTTATGATACAGTTAGGGAGATAAGTTCAAAGTTGGTGAAAGTTTGTCTTAGGAGACAAATTATTTTAAGACACTGCAGACTCGGCCATAGCCATGATGTCAAAACGTCACGAGCACAAATAAGCTTATCATTATCCTCAAACACAGCTTAAGATAGCGCAATTGCAGACGAGCCATAATAGTCATGTCATTTGCCTGCCCCCACGAAGAACCTAATTGGTCGAACCAGAATTTTCGCACATAGGAAACGTGGCAAGCGTGGTTGTCCGGTGTTTTTTTTTTTCAGTTTACTCTCTTTTTACCACCATCGGTGCTAAAAACATTCGCTGTTAAATCTCGCTCATCCCTAGTCGAACACCCTAACGCGTGAGTTCCGGACGTCGTCCTCCAAGTGAAAACCTCCCATTGCTCCAAAGTAAAATGACGATGTTTTAACCTCCCCAGGTGATGTGAGTGAGTGGTGCGTGCGTTCAGTGGCTTCTTGGCGGTAGCACGACCTTGAGAACAAAGTGCCCACTTGCCGGCGCAGAGTCCTTTCACTTATGTCTGTGCACAGGCTGTAACGGAAGTTCCCTGCAATCGGTGACATGGCTGTCTCACAATTGGTTCGCACGACACACTTCAAAGTTCACCGGTCTCAATTAGTTAGTTATTTTGGACGATGCTTCGATCCATTGCTTCTACGCATTTTCCTGTCGGCCTTGAAATCACTAAAAGTGGACCAAAAATCGTCTAACTGCTGAGACGTCGTTCTGATGGAATGCCTGAGCAAACGCGTGTATGCAGAGTGAACGAGCTTATATGTATTTGCTTATATAACATCCCACTGAGCAAGCCCATAGGAAGAAAATTGGTTTCCTGTGATTTTTAATCACATAGATTAATTTAATATGGAGAAATGGCAGTCAACTCAAATGTATCTCTTTTTTTTTTCATTGCATTTCTTTGTGGTTCGTTTTAGAATATTTTACCCTGTTAGGACATAAAACATATTTTAATATATTTTATCACCCATCCTGGTTTCACTTCTGGTGCTGTTGTTACATTGTCAAAATTATATTCATTCTTAGTAAGTAATCAAGAATTACCTCTTACTGATCCCATATAGTAAAATAATAAAAAGGTTTATATAGAAATTAGTGTCAGGAAGTTAATAAAGGCCAAATATATTTAAATGTTAAATTTAGTATATGACTCAGAAACCTGATAAATTCTCGAGAGCTGCTACCATTCCAAATCTAATATATAAAATTCTCCCGTCACAGTGTTAGTCACTGAACTCCTCCGAAACGGCTGGACCGATTTTTATGAAATTTTTTATGTATACTCGGTAGGTCTGAGAATAGATTTATATCTATTTTTTACACCCCTAAGTAATAAGGGTGGCCACCCCGAAACAATTTTTTTTTATTGTTTGAACAAAATTTTTATTTGTTTATGGTGTGGCATCAAAAAATACATACCCTCCTAAATTTTCACCCTTCTTCCACCAACCCTTATTTTTTTATAGCGATATTAGTAATTTAATAAATTTTACCCTAGGTCGATAACTGATCAATTATCATCGATCATTTATCGATCTAGGTTACAATTTATTCCCACCAGGTGTCTCCCAGTGACACAGCACGGAGTAGCCGGTCTCCACTTTCTCTCACACAATAACCTTTCTCTTATTCATTTGTGCTCAGATCGTAGTAGTGACGTGTTTACAATTATATTTTCAATAATTAAGTGTACTTCTTAATTAACTTTATTATTGATCGCAAAGCTGTAATTGTTTGTATTTCCATTTTATTAATATTTATTAAATTATCTAATTTTATATTCCGTCATCGTCCACAGAGCACCATGCGTCTTCCACTAATATACCACATCCTCACACACTTACAATAAGTTATAGTTATTTTTTTCTAATACTATAATCACTAGAAATACTTTTTATGGCAAAACAACGTTTGCCGGGTCAGCTAGTAATACTATAAAAATAATTTGACTGCTAATGAGTGAAAATAGTATCAATGGAATCAGTGAAATGTCACTGACTTATCTGTCGTTTCTACTGTTTTCAAACGAATTCAGCTGCCCAGCATTTGGTTGTCAATGCATCCTGCTGATTTATCAGTCAGTAGTATTTCACCATTTGGACTTCCGGTGAAAAGTATTCTGCTGACTGAAATCTCAGAGGAATCGAAACCGCATTGTTGGCATTCGAATTACTTACCAAGCTCGCCCCATGCACGAAGCTCACAGCCAGGAAGTTGGTTTGAGTCCCAGTCAACATCATTCTGATGAGAACCACGGCGCCCCCAAGNGCACGAAGCTCACAGCCAGGAAGTTGGTTTGAGTCCCAGTCAACATCATTCTGATGAGAACCACGGCGCCCCCAAGTGACCGAAGAATGATCCTGCAGAGGTTTCCTTCTGCCTTTCGCAGTATGGAGGTGAGCTAGACTGGAAACTGAGCCCATATTCCATGGTGAGAGTTAATAATGCTATCATTTCCCACCACGGATGCGGACAAACTTTCTCATCAAACGTAAAACAATTCACCTTGACATTTTCTATGTAAAGATTGAGTGAGTAAGTGAAGAGATTTGTGCTGCTCTTAACAGCGTGGTCTTGAGAGCCGTCTATGGGAAGAGATATACGGAGTAAAGTGATGTGTATTTAATTTTAAATCACTCCACTGCTCTCAGCTTGACGCATTTCCTTTGACGTTTTCTCGATACGAGCTGTTCAAAACTTCACTCGTTTTCTTTCCAACAATAGCAGGAAGAAATTTCTGTTCTGCAGAACCGCGCTCTTCCTATAAAACTTAACATCCTCGTTTCATTTTGCATGGACTTCAAAATTGGTGAACTACAAGATTTAATTATTTTCTTTGCCAATCATGCGGAAGCAAATTTAATTTCCGGGAAGTTTAAAGTGTTTTAATTGTCGTGACTAGCAAAGTTGTCACAAACTTCATTAACTGTGGAAGCAAAGACTCTGGCCTCAAGTGCGTACTTATAATTAGCACCATCGCACGCGGTGGATCAATTAATCTTGTCCCCTTGTGCTGTAAGTTATTTTTGTGTATAACAAGACGTGGCGGTTTATACAAGTTTTAAAACGTAGAGAAGTTAGAATTTTTAACTACTAAACGTCAGTATAGAAAGCACAATATATGCGATAAAATGTTACTCTCTATTAAATTAGAATTGCCAAAAATAAGCACCAAAACTCACATATGCTGCCATTAATTGAAATTTATTTTGCTAATTTTATAAAACTGCATACAGAAATTACCGGCTAAGACTGATCATTACTTCGCCCAATAAAACCAATTAAAGTGTTACATTTTACGACAACAAGTATGCCTGAGACTTTAGCTTTTCTGTTGCTGGTTAAACTTAAGAAATAGCGATAAGAAATTTTCCCGGACATTTCCATTGGGAAACGAAAGTATTTTGTTGTAGCATTGCACTAAAGTTTGAGCAAATTGAACGCTACTTCTTGGAAACAGTTACACGACATTAAGACGTTAGTTAGAACTTTGATATCTCTCGATGTGTTAACTACCTTACTCGGAGGACAGAACTCAGAAGTTGGGGGTTGGAGTTTTAGTGATTCAACTTAATTTTTTAGTGTGTGAGATTTAAATAATATTCAAAATCCATTTATAGTGACAAATTTCTTGAATTACAGCATAGTAGCTTAACGATTTAATTTTCTTTTCTCAGTATAACATATGTTGGTTTTAACCGGGGAAGCGACAAATGCCTTTTCGTTTATCGCATGAAGACTATATACCTAGCTGCCCAGAATGTAAAGATTTCTTCTGTTGTGTTATCTCCATGACCAGGTAATATAATATTAAATCGATATTCATCAAGGACTTTACAAGAGAAACGTGATCTGAGATCTTCGACAACAGTTTCTAGTAGATATATAAACACCGATCCCCAATAGCACTCTTCAGCTCCTGCAAAAATAAGTACAAAAACTTCAGCAGCTGTAAGTTCATTTCGTTTCCTTTTAAAAACACTAAGTGTATATTCAATGCTGTCTAAAGCAGTCTGCCTGCCTAGCTATTTCTTTTGGAGCAAACGTCACTGAAGCATGTGTTTCCCAATAATCTGCACAGCAGGAAAACAGCTTCCCCCACGTGGTCGTTTTATACTGAACACCTTAGCTAAAGTTTTATTTAGTGTTTGACGTAAATTGTGTTTAAAACTTTTAACTTAACAACACAACCTGATTGTTATTTACAAGATTAATTTATATATATAACAAGAAAGGCGTATGAGTTCATTTTCTCGTCCATGTGTCTGTGATGGTGTGTGTGTGTTCGTGTTGTGTGTAAGTGTGTCTGTCAGAGTGTGTCCCCCTCCCTCCCCCTAGAAACTTTTGAACGCGTGAACCGACTTGGTACCAACTTGGTACACATGTAGTACTTAGTACGGACATCTTAATTATATAGTATTCGACTACCCCGGTAGCTTACATTCAAAATGGCGGCCATTTTTATAATTTAGGGTGAGTTGTTATGTTTTGGGAACAATTTAACCGATTGAAACCAAAATTTTAATGTTCACAGAGCATCATGTAAGCATTGAATTCGGTCATGGATATTGTTGTTGGAGTTCCGTTTTGGAAGATACAGCACATGAATGAATAAACCATTTATGTTATATCTCAAAAACTACTAAATCAATTCTCGCCAGATTCGGCAAGTAAGTAATACTATATGAAGCANCCATTTATGTTATATCTCAAAAACTACTAAATCAATTCTCGCCAGATTCGGCAAGTAAGTAATACTATATGAAGCAATAAAAATATATGCGATTTTTATTGATTAGGGAGTTATTTTAAAAATGGGGGCCATACAAATATTTAATTTTTATTTCGTATATCTGTATACTGTACAGCCAATTTTGACCAAATTTTGTGTGCTGAAAGTATCTATTTCAAGTATTATATATTTTAAGACAGCCACTTTAGTCCACCATTTTTCAAGCACCACACGAATAAATAAAATTATTATGTAAAATTTCGGGAAACAATTCTCGATTCCTATCAAATTTAGTAAACAAGTAGTATAATTACGGCAGATGATATAAACAGGCATGTTTTATGTAGGTCAGGCACTTANATCAAATTTAGTAAACAAGTAGTATAATTACGGCAGATGATATAAACAGGCATGTTTTATGTAGGTCAGGCACTTATTTTTAAAATTGCTGCCAAACAGTTATTAAAGCTTAGTATGATATTTCGTCGAAACCATGTAATAAATTCCAACTTAACTTAAACTTAAAATAAATCCAACTTAAATAAAATTTGCATGTCATGTCTCGAGAAACATTTGACCGATTNAATTTGCATGTCATGTCTCGAGAAACATTTGACCGATTAAAAATAATACTGCGGCAGGTAATGTCAACTGGTATTATTTTCAAAATGGCGATCGTATAGCCATTTTATTTTAGCATACTATATTATTGAAAATATGTAATCAGTTCCAACTTAACTTTCTATACTGGCAGTATATATTGCAATTATCAAATGTGTCTTCACGGAGCGTCTTATCGCCATTTCGTAAGACAGCATCAGACGAATAAATAAAGTTTTTACTGTATGTCATATCGGGAATAATTTGACCGATTCCTACCAAATGTGGCAGACAAGTGGTACTATGGCAGATGATGTAACATGGTCTGGTATAAGTAGGTCAGTCACTTATTTTCAAAATGGTAGACATAACTATTTTAGTTTAGTATGCTCTATCATCGAAACTATTTGATTAATTTCAACTTAACTGTGTATACTATATATTACAACCATACAGAGTTTCTTTTGATGGCCATTTTGTAAGATAGCATCACATGACAAATTAAAATTTTCAATGTCATATCTCAGGGGAAAACCAACAGATTCCAGCCAAATTTGGCAAACAAGTAGCACTATGACAGGCTATATAAATTTATATGTTTTGTGTAAGTCAGGTGCTTGTTTTCAAAATGGCGGTGATATAAAAATTGTATCGCAGTGTGTCATTACGAAACCAATTCCAGCTTAACTTTGTATGCTGGCAGCATATATACTAACCATCAAATTTGTCTATACAGAGCCTTATTTTCCTGCCATTTTGAAAGATAGCCCTACTTGTAAAACTAAAGTTTTTTTTTTAACATCTCGGGACACAATTGTCCGATTCCCACCAAATTTGGTGAATAAGTTATACTTTGGTAGACCATATTAATTTATGTGTTTTTTTTTTTTTAGTTTTTCAGGCACTTATTTTCCGAATGGTGGATATAAAACACTTTTGCCTTCACGAAACTATGTAACTTATTTCAACCTAACTTTGTACACTGTATCTATGACAATCATCGAATGTTCTTGTATGTAACCGTTTGTGCTCCATGTATGAATGTCACACGAAAAAAAAATTACGTTTTATGCCATAACCTATTTCAACAAATTTTACGTGCAAGTTGTGCTACGTTAGTGTATGTAATCTAATATGTTTCAAGTGCGGCAGGTATTTTTTAATTGTCGTTAATATAAAAAATTTTGGGTCATATGTAAAAATTTTACCAATTTTGTATACTAACAGTATTAATTAGAAGCATTAAGTATGCGAACAGAGATCCTCTTTTGCCGGCCGGTTTGCAAAATATTTCCATTTGAGAAAGTTTAACATATTGCCATATTTCCATTACATTAATGTATGTGTATGTATGTGCGTATGTATGCAAGCATGCATGTATAAATGCATACATACATATTTGTGTGTATGTATGTGTGTATGTATATGTGTGTATGTATGTGTGAATGAATGTATGTATGTGTGTATATATTTGTATGTACGTATGTATATGCGAATGTGTATGTGTGAATGTATATGTATGTATGTATGTGTATGTATGTATGTGTATGCATGTATGTGCGTATGTGTGTAAGAGTTAATGTGTGGACGTATGGAAATATGGCAAAATGTGCTATAGAAGGCATGTGAACTTATATGATTTAAGTGGGGTCAAACCTTGATTTTCAAAATGATGGCCATATAAATATTTTGACAAGTTAGTCATTTCTATTGAACAATTTGACAAAATTCCACCAAACTTCTTATGCTGACAACAGCTATTAGAAACATCGTACATAGAAAATTTTTAAAGTTATTTTGTAAGATAGCACTAAATAAGAACCTTTGTTTATGTCATATCTCAGAGACCAATCAACCGATTTCCACAAACTTTTTCATACTAGTAATGCTACGGTAGGCTATGTACACTTATGTGTTTTAAGTGTTTAAATGAGTGTTATGTAAATATTTCAATATTTCAATATTTCATTCAAAACAATAGATTGATTGTTTTGAATCAATGTTCATGTTTTGAATCATGTTTTGAATGATAGATAGATTGAAGCCGAAGTTGATACTCCGAATCCGGCTTCCGTAGTAATTAGCTGCACGCTAGTTTATAGTACGTGGTTGTCTCGACTCTAGTTCCGGGTAATGCGCGTGTGTATTTACAATTGTCTCAGTACTGTTGCATATGTGTCTGGTTTCATATTTAATAATATTGCTGTCAACGTGACGTCAAAACCTACCTTCTATCTATGCTTTTAAGAACTGTATTAAAAATTATTTGCACTCATGTAGTGGATAGTAGGCTCATCAGTTACATCATATTCTCCTTTTTTCTTTGAAAAAATTATATTGAAAAGCGAACCTGCGTGTATTTACCTGAATATGTACGTCTGAGTATAAAAAAATGCTTATAGTGTACCAGCGGCAGCCCAGATATTTTATAGTGCGCGCTTTTGCATGACAAAATTGTCTGACCATTCTTTTTCGCTGAGGGCACCATCACATCTCCAGTGTATCTGGACATGTTGCAATTGCTTACTTTTTCTCAGTTGCTTGAGTATCACCCAGAGTTCATTTTTCAACAATACGGTGCATCGCCTTATTGGAGTTTGGAGGTTAGTGCTTATCTTGATACGATTTTTCCTGGACGATGGATCAGTCGTGATGACCCGGCAGCTTGGCCTCCACGCTCCTGTGATGTTGGCTAATGTATCGACAGAAACTGAATATCGACTAGATTTACTTCGTGTTACAAAGAGCGCTCACGTAGAGATTTACTGATGTGTTATCTTGTTGCAACAAAACATTTTGTTAGTTTGCCAACATTTTGGCACTGATTTCACACATCTTTCTTACATATAGTGGATATAAATAAAGTTTGTAATCAAGAAAAGACTTTTCGGACATCTTGTAAGTTAGCTTGTTATGATGTTACCTGAGATTGAAACAAGAAGTAGCTGATAACTAAAGAACCTACTTCCCTCTACATGGGTGCAGATAAATTTTAATAAAGTTCTTAAAAGCTGAGATGGTAGGTAGGCGTTGACGACTCATTGACAGAAATATAATTAGAGATGAATCCAGATACGTGTGAAACAGTGTCAAGACAATTAAAAGACACGAATAACTTGGGATTCGAATTCAGAAAATCTCGTAAAATTAAGTTAGCTTGCAATCAACTGAATCACGAAGGTAGGATTCGGTGCATCAACTTCCTATGTAACCAGTCTAATGTTTTGAATCATAGGGTTCACTGACCTAAATTATTTATACGGCCATCATTTTGAAAATAAATGTCTGAGACACTGAAAACACATAATTTTACATGACCGACCATGGCGCTAATTGTGTTAAAATGTTTGTATAAATCGGTTGATTCGTCTCCGAGATATGGTATAAAAAAACATTTTTCTTAACAGAATATATCTTACAAAATTGCTTAAAAAGAGGCTCTATAAACAATGTTTCTAATAGAAACTGTCAGCATAAGAAGTTTGATGGAAATTGTTAAATTTTTTAATAGATATGCCAAATACATCAAAATATATGGCCTCCATTTTCAAAATCATTGCCTGATTCCATTTAAACCATGTAACTTTACATGGCCTTCTGTAGGTGTGCAAAATTTGGTGGAAATTAGTTGAATTATTCTGAAAATATTGCAAAATGTTCAATTTACACACCTGACACAATTTTGCAAAAACAAATCAGGCAAAATAAAATATCTGTATGCATAAAATATGCTTCTAATTAATACTGTTTGTTTACAAAATTTGGTTGAATTTTGTGGAAACACTTCATATATATATAACCAATTGATCTAAATTATTTATATAAACCCTATTAAAGCATGCCTGCCGCACATAACACATGTTTATTTACTTTCCCTACTGTAGCAATACTTGCATGAAATTTTGGTATGAATCGGTTTGATTGATCCTCGAGATATGGCATAAAACCTCCATTGTTCATGTGAAAATAATCACAAATGAATGACAAAATTGTAGGTATAAGCACATTCGATGATGATTGTCATAGATACAATACATAAAGTTAAATTTAAATATGTTACATAATTTCGTATAAATAGCACACTAGGCTAGAATTTTTGTATAGGCGCCAGTCGGAAAATAAGACAATTGCACACTTAAAACATATAAATTAATTTGACCTACCACAGTACAACTTCAAATTTGAAAGAAATCGGTTTATTGTTTTACGACATATGGCATAAAAACTCTATTATTGCATGTGGGGCTATCTTACAAAATGGCGGAGAAATAAGGCTTTGCATAGACAGTTTTGATATATATAATTGATACTGTCAGCATACAAAGTTATGTTGAGATTTGTTTTGTAATTTCGTTAATAAACAATTCTGAGCTAAAAAGTTTATATGGCCGCCATTTTGAAAATACATTTGTCTCACCCTCTTAAAGTTTATAAGTTTACTTGTCCTGACATAGCGCTACTTGATTACATAATTTGGTGGGTATCTGTTGTTTTTTTTTTCAGAGATACCACATAATTTAAATTTGTCATGTGTTACTATTTTACAAAATGGTGGGAAAAAATTGATTTTGTGTTGACACATTTGATGGTTGTAAAATATACAGCCAGTATACAGAGGTTTATTTGAATTAAATACATGTTTTTGACGATATAACTTACAAAACTATGATAGATGTATGGCCGCCACTTTTAGAATAACTGTCTGACATACTTAAAACATACCATTGAACATCATCTACCGCAGTACTACTTGTCTGCCTTATTTGGTAATAATCGGTCAATTGTTTCCCGAGATATGACATATAAACTTTATTTATTCGTGTGCCACTATCTTACAACATGGAGTACAAAAGAGTATCCATGTTGACACATCTGATTTTTTTGGTATATATACTCCCAGCATACAAAGTAAAGTTGCAATTGATTGAATGATCTCGAAGATATAGCATACTTTACTAAAATAGCTAGATGGCCGCCATTTTGAAAATTCTGGAAACATATTTGTTCATATCAACTGCCGCAGTAATACGTGTTTGCCAAATTTGGTAGGAATCTGTCAATTGTTTCCCGAGATATTACACAAAATCTTTATTAATTCATTTAGCACTATCATACAAAATGAAGGACAGGAGTGGTTGTTTTTGGCGTATATGATGCTTGTAATAGAGACTGTCAGCGAACAAAATTTGGTTGAAATTGGTCAAACGGTATGGTAGTTATACCAAATAAACCTAAGATATTTATATGGCCGCTATTTTAAAAATAAGCGCCTGATAAATTTATCTGGTCTATCATAGTATTACTTACGTGCCAAAAGTGGCAAAAATTAGTTGAGTAATTTTCGAGATAAAATCTAAAAGCTTTATTATTTCATGTGGCGCTATCTTCCAAAATGGCAGACCAACTACAATATTCACCTTTGAATTCAATGCTTACATCTTGCACTGTCAGCATACAAAATTTGTTTTAAATCGATTGAAAGGTTCCGAGATATTACATTCCAACCTAACTTTTGAAATGGACGCCAGTTTGAAAGTAAGTGCCCGGGGTGGTCGAAAACTTTAAAAGTCAGGTGTCCTTGCATAGTTATATATGTGTACCGTGAAATTCGGTTCAAGCGTTCAAAAATTCGAAGGGTGGGAGTGGGCACACGCACGCACACAGACACACATACGTACACACACAGATACACAGACACAAGAAAGTGATCTCATAAGCCTTTCTTTCCTTCGGAAAGTAGGCTAAAAATCATTAAATCTTCTAGATTTAAGTACTTTGTGACGTGTAACTTTGTTTCCCGTCTCGGTAACTTTCTCAACATAGCACATATTTCGGATGTAGTTTCATTTCGCTAAATTTCTATAGTGAAAGCGGTATGAACCAGTCTATAAATAATTCCAGGTCTTACCACTGCTAAATGTTTTAAGTAGCGAGATAAAGAACTTTATGTACAACGGCAAACATTTGAACTCTTAACTTTGCAGTATCGAGAATTCAAAAGACAAGCGCGCCACATAACATTTTTCATGCACGTTATGCCCTACACTATACTTAAAAAAATACGTTATACATTACCATAATTTAAATTAAGAGATATTGCTGCCATTCTTTAATATAAAATACTGTACTAAAAAAATGTAATAAAATTAAATAGAACAAATTTTTTTGTTCCATTTATTAAATATGTACAACAAATATGCCCAAGAACAACATAGAAGAGTAAGAAGTTTTATCAACTTTCATGCTACGTACTGATATTGACTTCATTCAACTATGGGTCTGCAGCATCTGGTCATAGCTAATACAAATAATAACTTATGATGTGTAAAATGTACAATGAAGGTAATTTTTGCGCAGATTAAATAAAAGCACCAACGCAGATAATGTTAAGTGTATTAACAGTTATGAACGAAAAACTTAAAACAAATTTAAATTCATGAAAATCATAACTGAAATATACGATTGATCGTAATACATACAAAATAGTCCAAGTGAACGATAGAAGATGGGCATATTTTAAATAAAAGAAATATTGTAAGGTGTGCAAGTAAGTTATCGTTGTTAGTTTTAAATAGAGGGGGGAGTAGGTATAGCATAAATGTTTCGGTTACGTCTGTGCAAGTCAATGTCGAAGGAAGCGGAACTTTTATGTCTTTGGCTGCAGAAGCGATGTTATCACCATGGGAGGACCACGGCGTGTGTTCTCGTCGATCGACTGGCAGGAACATACATTCCCCTGGATTCCCTACGACGACCTTCCGTCAACCACTCGGCAGAAAGGGGAAGCTATTTCTGAGGTCGCGGAAAGCAGCGAACGGTAACTGCGGACAATACCTGCAGAGGCACTGGGAGACGGCATCGTGGACGCGATATGCATCAACAGTACCGGCAAACCCGTCCCTCCCCTTCTGTTTCCCAACTGCCAAAAGCCTGCTACCTACGAAAAAGTACTTGATTAAACATATTATTTTTAAAATGCACGTATTTGTGCCCAGAATAATCGATTGAATTTTGTTTTTCGTGCATCAAAGTAGAAATCGGGAAGGCGCATAGCAATCTTGATGATAAAATCTGATAATTTTCCTATTCAGAAATCAGAGGGAGTGGATATACTGTGTATGTGTGTGTATGTATATATAATTATATATATATAGAGAGAGAGAGAGAGAGAGAGAGAGAGAGAGAGCTGCTCATGTTGCCGTTCCCGATGAATCTGAACGTTCCAGTTCAACTTCCAACACAAAAGTTGGTCACTGCGGTCTGTTAGAACAGTCGGAACGGATGCAGTTTTTGGTAAGGAAACGTTATAAGTGAATGAATCTAGGAATCATGCGATCTACCTTCCGGTGTTGCCAGTCCGTGCAGTTGTCTACTTAAGTCATCAGCGTGTTTTCAAAATTCAGTTCTTCGGTTTCTATGATGGTATGTAAATGTGGCTAGTCAACAGCGACTGAATTAGTTTAAAATGGTTTATGAGCACACATTATTTCACAAAAAGTGTAATATATATACATAATATATATGGTGTTTTGATGTTTTTAAGATGAACGTCGTTGGGTGACCAATAATAATGGTAAGGGTCATGGGTAATGCAAAATACGTTCAATATGGATGTCCTACATTTGAATCCTGGAGTATTAATATTCACAATATTAATATACATTCGACAGCTGTTCAACTGGTAAGATAGATCACGTACACTTATACATATGTGGTAGTAACGTGTAAGGTTTAAACATTATTTCCCCCCAAATTTACTTAGAAATTTTTTAAGAAAAACATATTAGCAAATTCTAGCATGGCGGACGTAAAAGAAGACTGTGAAAACAAAAACGAGTATAGGAAGATATAGTCTCTAATAGACTACACACTAAGATACAAAGATGGTGGGGGTTTGTAACATACTGTCATTATCATTGTCATTGGTAATTTGCAGTCGCGAGGAAAAAAGCATACAACCTCACACTATAGATATACAGGAACGAAGGTGAATATTACCATTACGTCTTCTTGAAAATTTTATTACAATTTCATATCTTTTTAATGTTTTCTATTCCATATAAATGTTTTTAAAGGGTATTTATATAAAATTAAGTACGCAAACGAATTTTATGATAGCGGCTATCGGATGGAAATTACTTTCAGAGCTAAAACTCGTGCTCAGATGTACCAAACATGTGCCGAACATATACCTAATATTTCATCATTCCTATTACATACTTCTAAGGGTTGTAACGAGCACTTAGTAGATAAAGTTTTGATGAGGAACCCACGTACAGTTCCTATGAAATTATCTGAATACAAAGGCATTTGTTGTTGAAGTCGCCGATCCATTTGCAAAAACATTATCGTATCTTAAATATTTTGTATGATATTTGTAATGAACTCGTGTTTCAAATAGAACTTCATTAACGCCTTGCGAATTATTATGTAGTCCATTCTTGGTTACTTCGAAATTTTCTGAATTTCTTTCAGGCAATTCTTCTGCGTCATGCGAACNTTATTATGTAGTCCATTCTTGGTTACTTCGAAATTTTCTGAATTTCTTTCAGGCAATTCTTCTGCGTCATGCGAACAAAACTTTAACCAAGCTTAGAAGTGGGGTGGAGAGGTTCGTGCTTCTATTAGCATCGAGGTCTTGAGAGCCTACCGAAGTCTACAAAATTACACCTAAGTGACAACGCACCGCATTGGTGTGCACTCATTTCAATAATATTTTTTTTTTGAGAACTACTTCTTACTAGGCATTAAAAACACACCTTCATTCTCTATGTTTTTATTCATATACATCTTTGATTAAATAGTATAATTTAAAGACAAAATATAAGTACAAGTTCATTTTAACCAAAAGTACGATACTTTTATAAGTAGGTATAAAACGCTTGCGATACATAACATATTGAGAAAACAACCAAACCAGTCATACATGTGGTTATTTTACAAAGGCTTGATTCAAGTGTGAAGATACTGCGAACAGACTAAGTATATACACATACACACGTACATATACACACTCTCGTTCTCTCGCACACACACTCTCGTTCTCTCGCACACACACTCTCGTTCTCTCGCACACACACTCTCGTTCTCTCGCACACACACTCTCGTTCTCTCGCACACACACTCTCGTTCTCTCGCACACACACTCTCGTTCTCTCGCACACACACTCTCGTTCTCTCGCACACACACTCTCGTTCTCTCGCACACACACTCTCGTTCTCTCGCACACACACTCTCGTTCTCTCGCACACACACTCTCGTTCTCTCGCACACACACTCTCGTTCTCTCGCACACACACTCTCGTTCTCTCGCACACACACTCTCGTTCTCTCTCTCTCTCTCTCTCTCTCTCTCTCGCAGTAATTTTTTTGCGTGTAACGCTCGCCTGCTAGGTAGAGTAGCGCAATGGTTTCTACCTTCATGCATGAATTCCTCGCAAATTATAGGATTTAGAGTGATAACGCAAGACAAAATTTTTCGTTAATTTTAACATGATCATTCATAATCCGTCATTATATAAATAAATTAAGCTTCAGTATCAAAAACATTTATGTGACAACCGGGTTACAACTCTTACTTTCTTTATGACATAATTTTATGGCAGTAACTGTTTCTACAGTGGTTGCAGATATTCGTTCAACTTACCAATTATCTTGTATGTAATTGTTCCATTTCAAATATTTGCTGCAATATTCACAATAAACGTGTGTTTCAACTCCGTCTTCAAGGATGCGTACCACCCGTACAAAGCATCGTTGACCATATGTCGCATATGTTTTCGACTTTCTTTTCATAAGAAACATGTAGGTGGAATTTGTCGGTGTTCCTCAGACTCATATATAATACATCCAGCGTATTTTTTCATGAGGACCTTGGATGACCCCACAGACTACAAATGCAGATTGTTGATATTATTCGGTTACGCCCAGTACGATTTGTTGGTTCATGTCTCACCGTGGTAGACATGCCATATTTTTCTAAAACAAAATATTATAAATACGGGAATATTGAAATGCCATAATTCTTGTGGCACAGGAGACCTGCTAATATTAGAACAAAACACCGTACTCTTGTGCTGCCGCCTATAGATGTTCACTAGCGTGTACCGCTCACAGGCTGGATAACATATACGTCATAGGCGGGGANTTTCTATCCGTCCATCCGTCAAATATTTACCTAACTGTAACTTTCTACGGACGGACGGATGAGCCACCGCCTTATTGGGGACATTCCTTAGAAGTGAATATGGAATTTTAAATAAAATGCAAGGCGGTGGATCTGTGTTTATTTATATTTTGTGGTAAATTCACGAATTTTAAATGTAAAAACGTTCAGTATGAATTCTTACAACGTGAAAAAATTATTTTCCCATAATATTTCTCTCTTAAAAATGTATTTNTAAAAACGTTCAGTATGAATTCTTACAACGTGAAAAAATTATTTTCCCATAATATTTCTCTCTTAAAAATGTATTTACAACCAAAATACGTCTCCCACTAAAGAAAGATCACGATGTGAGTTGTCACAGTGCAATTTTTCCGTACAGGAGGACTGACGGACGACGGATTGTTGTGAATCGCTTTCAGCTGACGGACGAAAGCACAGNTGTCACAGTGCAATTTTTCCGTACAGGAGGACTGACGGACGACGGATTGTTGTGAATCGCTTTCAGCTGACGGACGAAAGCACAGGTGGATGACAGGCAGTTGGACGGACTATTGTGAGTCCGCCTTCAACATCAAGGAAGATCACGCCGTCGTAAATGTCGCGTCCGTGGCGCAGGATAAGTGTGTGTCCCGCCTGCCTACAGCTATTTTGCGCATTCGAGGGCTCGAAACGCGCGAGTTTCTAAGGCTGACTCTTGCTAACTCACCACTTGCCTCAACGCCTCTACGCACAATGCGCTCAAGTGAGGTGCAGTCTTTCCATCGGCGACACGCCTCAACGTAAACTTGAACCGTGTCTTGTATTTTAAGGTGCGTTAATCAAAATAAAACTATGCCGCGTGTCTAAACACAACCGTGAAGTTTCTGTATAGATAATTAAGCAGTTAAATCCTGTTCTAAAAACACAAATTTTAACCGTTTTCACGCCCAAAAAAATAATCCTTGGAGTAGAAACGAGAACTTAAAACTTGTTTTTGGGCACGCAACCTTTCTCAAATACTAGCAGTTTTTGAATCGAATGTTTTCTACCAAACCTCTGCAAAACACTTAATGCCCCAACAAAGCGGAGACCTTGATTCCCTCGGTGGAACAGAACTGGCGGTTAAGGCCCATGTTCTCACACGCGAAGAATATGCCCATCGTATCAGTCCGCAGTAAAACGTTCGGCACATCTCATGTATTTCATTATTTTTTCCATACGTACAACACAGGTACAGACATTTTTAATACGAAGTATGTGAATAACTGCGAAGCTTGTATAGGAAACTTCACTCTTTATCCAGCAACCACCGGATGCCACTGGCAACTAAGTGAGACCTTTCGTATATATCGGGACCACAGTGGCTGAGCAGTTAGCACGCTCACCTCCTACCACGGTGAACCGGGTTCAATCTCCGGCCGGGTCACTCCCGGGTTTTCGTAAGTGGGAAACGTGCTGGACGATGCCGCTGGTTGGCCTTTCATTCCGGCGCTGCTCCATACTCACCTCACTTCACCCTCATCGGCTCTCAAGACCTCGCTGTTAAGAGCCGCCCAAATCTCTCCACTTACTCAATCACTCACTCACTCGTATATATCAACCACAATTAAGGGGCCTTTAACATTAAGAAATCGTCGGTATAAACGCATGACAGGAACGTAGTGATGAACTTGTCATAATAGTAGGTGCCTCCAAATTTTATGATTCTAACAGTTGGATTTTAGACAAATTTCAGAAACCCCTGGCCATTGCAACAGTATGCGAAGTAGTGGTGGCTAGAAATATAAAGCTTGTGAACTCAAGCCCGCTCAAGTTGAAAACATCGACATATCGAAATTAGCAACATATCCAAGAAACTTGTCGAGAGACCGGACACTTCCCAAAGGTTAAAACGCTTTTGAGCAGAGTGTAACGAAAAGTAATGATCAGAAATAAAAGTTGTAAGACCAAAAGTTTTGAGAGAACAACTTTTGTAATGCTCATACTTAGGTGGTCNAAGTGGTCACACTTACAGCACATCCTAGGCTCGTTTTTATTTCCGTGCAGTATCTCTTATTATTGCAAGTTTAAGATATTTCAAACATTACTTTTGTTTTTAAATTTGATGCGCTCGTGTTGTGTTTTAATGTGTAAACTAACATCCCTTTTCAGTGTTCACGGATGTACACTGAAGAGCCAAAAAAAACTGGTATAGGCTTGCGTATTCAAATAACAGAGGTATGGAACCAATCAGAGTAACGCGATGCGGTCGGCAGCTAGATCGGTCATTGCTGCTACAATGGCAGGTTATCAAGATTTTAAGTGAGTTTGAACGTGGTTTTATAGTCGGCGCACGAGAGATTGGGCATAGCATCTCCGAGATAGCGATAACATTTGGATGTTCGCGTACAACCATTTCACGAGTGACCGTGAATATCGGGTATCCGGTAAACATCACATCTTCGACATCGCTGAGGCCGGAAAAAGATCGTGAAAGAACGGGACAAACGACGACTGACGAGAATCATTAAACGAAACAGACGTGCAACCCTTTCTCAAATTGGCGCAGATTGGATTTGTGGACTGCCCTACAGGATTCAGGGTGTGAATTGCCTCCTGCATACCTTCAGGCATTAGTCGAGTCCATGCTACGTCGTCTTGCGTGCACTTCTGCGTGCTCGGGGGGCCCTACACGATATTACGCAGGTGTACCAGTTTTTTTGGCTCTTCAGTGTAGTATTATGTAAAATTACATCATATGAATAAAAGCTGCGAACATTTAGAAATTTATTGTTTGTTTATTGGTTTCATTTTTACACAGGAAACACTTGCCGTGAGATTTGTGTAATTCAGAATGTGATATGCATGTCTAATTTCTTTGATTTATAGTTTCTGTAGTTTCACCGTTCTCTGTTACAGAGGGACAAGTGGCTTGTGCCTTCGCCCTCACCCCTTCCCCTCCCCTTTCCTTGCCACCAACCACACTGGTTACGGCCATGCTGACCCTTCATAGTGACCCTCCCCAAACCAAATCCCTGGATACGTGCTGTCGGGACCGTCAAAGTTTTATACCATGTGAAGTCAAACCATAAAGATTCCTTGCAAACTAAGCGTTATTAGTGATCGCACCATCCCCCGGGAGATGGTTTCACTTGGTTAGGATCAATGAGCTGCATCCCATTAGCCTTAGATCACTGTACATGCTTCTGCCTACTATTTACAGTGGTGAAAAGCATGTCATCGCTAGACTCGAGGACAATGGAAACAGCATCCTGTGTAAAGATGATCATGTTACATGATGTGGAAGGAAAACTGATGGACGAGTGTGGACGGATTCCCGTCATTTTGCCGAGAAATCGTTTGGAAACATTTTCTACCAGACGCTGTTAAGAGGCCAAAATCCTGTTCTGCAAACGATTGTCCTGCCAAATGACTGTTCGGCTAAACATCATTACGGCCAAAGGCCTGTTCTGCCAAACATATATTCAGATAAACGTATGTTTTGCCAAACGCCTGTACTGCAAAATGACTGCCAAACGCCTGTTCGGCTAAACACATTCTCTGCAAAATGACTGTTCCGCCAAACGCCTGTTATGCCAAATGTATATTATATCAAATGCCTGTTCTACCAAAGGCCTGTCGTTTAAGAGAAATTTTCGGCTAAATGCCGCACTCCGTGTGAACGTAGAGGATGCTGACGCCACTATAACATCTTGAACAGTACATAACTTGGGTGTCTTGATAATTTATGACCAAGAAATTCTTCCACTCTTTAAATAAAGAGTTATTTGATACATGTGAATATTTCGCCATTATTGCTCCCTTGCTTTAATGCCTCAAACGCACGTAATAGTTTTTTCGGCAATAAATGGCAGTTTTCGTACCTCGCACAGCTATCTAGTTTTTCAATGTAGCAGACACATCTGCATCATTCACAATGGTCTCCGTCAGCATCAGCGCATCTATAAAGAAGATTCGAGGCTCTTAATCCAGTTATTGAAGAAACATAACTCCTGTGAGTCAAGTAAATCCCGGAAGGCACTTTCTGTACCAACCCTATTTTTCACATTCCTGTGTCTTCAGGGAGTGACTTAGGTATATAACCACATAATATTTGATGGTGTTGAGTACAGAGAATATCGAGAGCGCAGGATTTTTTTATACCTCGCGGCACTCGACTTCAGTTTCATAACTTTTGCCACAAGTGTTTTGACGGTGTATGGCAAGAGTAGAGGACCATTGATATTGACCGACGATATGACTATTTGTTACACAACTGCCGCATCATTTTGGCATTTCTGGAAAGTACAAAACAGCGGAAATTTTTTCACCAGGAGGAAATAACCCTTAATGAACAACATCCAGTGCTTTCTGCCACACTAACAGCAACACCTTCAGTGGCATAAACTTTAGTTTTCGAAAGTGTTTGGGGGTTTCACTAACGTCCAACCATGCTTTTATAATACAGGATACTCTTAACACATGTCACGACATAGTCGAATATAGTTTAATAACCAACATGTTACTGCATGTGTCAGCCACTTCTGTTTGTGACGAAACATGTTGTTCGCTTTTTTAATTTTCCTTATTAGTAATCGGTGGCTGAAAATGGATGAACGGGAAACGAATTGTCGAGCNAGCCACTTCTGTTTGTGACGAAACGTGTTGTTCGCTTTTTTAATTTTCCTTATTAGTAATCGGTGGCTGAAAATGGATGAACGGGAAACGAATTGTCGAGCAGGTTTCGTGATAGTGGTATATTGATTTGCCTCCACTCTTTTATAATGTAGTTGCCCACCCTTGACCTGCAACATCTACCTTCCTCATCTTAGGAACTTCCAACCATCCATTCAATTCGACAATTATTAAACTAATGAGTATACTACATTTGATTGACAGAGACTCTGGTTGCCAGCACGAAACTTTAAAAATCAGTGACGCACTGTTAGTTATGAAGTTGCATCTATGCCCCATGTGCTCTCCATATTATGATACTTACATTTCTGCAGCCTTATGTCAAATTTTGAATTCATGCAACAAAGTGATTCGTAAATCACGATGTTCCCTTTATCTTACACAGAAAACTGTTAGTACATCCCATGACATCTGCAGCTTCACTGCTAATGTCATTATGGCTTCCTGTTGCTGTGACCTTTGACTGTCTTTTGTAATGGTTATATTGGTTGGTCCCGTACAATAGAAGGCAGGCATAGATGAGTGCCGACAGTGTGCATTTCGGTCATTTATTTCTGAACAACCTGGTAGCACCGAGGGCACATAAATACTGACTTGTTGCTCAAATTCTTTGTCATGAAGACTGAAGGTCTCAAGCTACCGCCAGTTCGACATCTTGGAACATATGGTATATCTGCCCAAGGTACGGTCCGTGGTGGTGTAGTGGTTCTATTCCCAGTGGGGTCGCTCCCCGATTTCCGTATGTGGGAATGGTGCCTGACGATGACACTGGTCAGCGGGTTTTCTCGGGGATCTCCCATTTACCCCGCCCTTGCATTCCAGCGCTGCACCTCACTTCGCCCTCATCGGCTCTCAAGACCTCGATGTTAAGAACTGCCCAAATCTCTCCACTTCCTGTCCTCGATATATCAATCTGTTCATCTTTAACGAAAGTCTCGTGCAGAAAAAAGCAATTTTTTATGGCTCACCATGCCATCCCCTTATAAGCTACGACCGATACCGCGCTTTGATCCTCCTATCCCCTAAAATCCTGTTGAGAAGTAGTTCGAGGGAGCGGTAAATTTGCCGCTTCGATTTTTTAAATCATCTCAATTATGTGTCTTTCATTGCAGGGACTTGAAATTTTGTATAGGTGAAAGACTTTGGAAATTCTCGAGTCTTTTATAACTCTCCAAAATAACTTAAAAGTGCACCGATAATTTTTCGCAAATTGAGGAGGATTATTATTCAAAACTTAATATATCCTTAATTCTTGTAATTACAGTGACGAGACCTGGTGGGCACATGTGTTCCTGAATTGGCAGCTTGGTTCTAAGTTTCAGCCATTAAGGTCGTTGAATTGCGGCCTACTATGTTTAATCAAATTATTTTTGGTCAATGTGAAAATTTCCACTATATTCAGCCCTGGGATGTTCCAGTTTTCATGTAAGTAATTATTACAAGTGCAACAAACTATGTTTATAGATACATTTTGGAAGCTTGGCGGGTGTGTTTTTCGCACTGCATTATTTGGGTCACAATTTCCATACACCTATATTCAGTTGTTGACTGGTAACATATGTTCGAAATTTCATGTGTCTTTCATGGTTGCAGACTAACAACCTACCATGCTTTCAACATGAGAAGGTTCATACTCATATTGTCCTTCTAGCACGACTTGAGTCAATTTGGAAGATGGTTTACCATGGTTCCTCTTCATATTATCACATAAGAGTGTTGGAGTACTGAGGCCCCATGGAATGGCATAGGTACTGAATTATGATAAGCACCAAATGTGCTACATGGTTAAGTGACACATTATTCACCTGATGTTCTCACAACAATTAACTTACCACTTCCGAGGGCTCACCCATCTCCATTCCCTTCCACGAACTTAAAATTTGTAATCTGTTTTTCTTTGAAAAGGTACTCTTATGAAATCTTCCAAATGTCTGTCTGGATGTATGCTTATATATATTTTTTTTTCCCCTGAACATATGGTTATAAATAATGAGATAACTACGTCTCCCCTACCTACCACCTGCGCTTCCCTTCCTCCCCCTCACTATTATGTTCACCCGCACCTAAACCTATGTGACTTTCAATAGATACACGCCACACAAAATCGTTTATCGCAGGGGGCAATCAATGTAAATTGTGCTAATTACCAACACATGATTATGACAACTTACACCAGTTGTGGTTGTTATGCAGTTGTAATGCATGCACTGTTAGTAACAATGTTTCAGATATATAAATGCATATATGTAAAACATTTGCATATCACTTTAATTGCAAAATGTACGAATCGTTGTTGTGTTCTAGCATAATGATATACCAGAGACAAATGGACATTTTGCGCATTTCTGCGAGAAAGCCAGGTGGTGGTCACGTAGACAGCTGATGCCAAAAGGCGGGAAATCATGTTAGGCTAAAATCGCCATCACAGCTTGATGCTATTCCCCACCTGAGGGATACAGGATAGTTCGTAGGGTCTGAGTTACCTCGCTGTCACAGACTCTGGGCGTCTTAGATGTTGAATAGGGTAAACAATAATGTAGTCACTCGGTGTTTTAATTGTACTAGGTTATATTTTTTTAGCAATAAGAATACAAACATGGCTATTTACTCCGAGACGGTACATTGTGAGTTGGGAGCCTTAAGGGCTGATTAAAGTACTCATGCTAACATTTCTCATGTCTTGGGGGACACTAGGGGTCAGGGATGTCCCTGAGCGACGATGCAGGTACTTAGCTGTATTTATTGTTCTGGGTGTGCCGGCGGTAGGTTGAGGTCTGGTAAGTTGGTCGGCCCTTTCCCGGGCTTGTTCTAGTTGGTGTGGTGGACTCCACTGGCTTCCTGCTGCTGGTTGACCCTTCTTCCTTGATGAAAACTCTGTACGACGGACTGTTCTGGGGTTCTCTCCTCGGTGATGTCACGAATGACTCACTGATTGGCTGACTGACTCCCGCTCTCTGCATCGCACTTCGCGTCCTGACTTGGTGCTTCTGGTGAGCTCCCATCCGACCGTCGCCTTCCGGTACCGTCCACTTCCTCTCGGTGCGGTGCCCCTCGTTATGGAGCTGCCACTCGATTCCTTGGCTCTGTCTCGCACTTTGCATCTTGACTTGGTGATACAGCTGTTCTATTCCTGTCACACGACTGACTAACCTCGCATCTCGGCATGGCGCTCCTGGCGAACCCTCACCCATCTGTCGCCTCGCGGTGCGGCCGCCGGACAACTGACTCTACATCACTGATTCTTCCGGGGTCCGAACCCCGGTCTCGGTTAACTGACTCACCCAACTGCATCGTGTCTCGGCATGGTGATACGACTGAAACAACTAATCTCGACGTAGGGCTCCCGCGAGCACCCCCTCCTTCCCTCCACCCGATGGCCTTCTCTCGACGGGACGACAGACGACTGATTCCAACTCATACCCTTCTTGTCCCGCAAGTTTGCTTTTAACCTCTCCGGATACCCCTCCAGGTCCTCACATGTGTCTCCCTTTTGGGGGTGGGGGAGGGGTGTGACCTGCAGCCCTATGGCCAAACACTGTCAGCTCTTCTTACTCATCAAACTAGATGTGTGTTGGCGCCACTCTCACTTACCTCGGCATTTCCTCTGCACATGTCCATGTTCTCCTGCATTTTGCTAGGTGAAGGGGGACCCGCAGCACAACTGCCAAACTCTGTCAGCCCTTTTCTTTTGTATCTCACCTTCAAAGTGGGTCAGCGATATTCTAGCAGCTGCCCTCCTTGGCACNCTCTGTCAGCCCTTTTCTTTTGTATCTCACCTTCAAAGTGGGTCAGCGATATTCTAGCAGCTGCCCTCCTTGGCACATCTCTTAATCTCCTTGTGGGCGAAAATTGCTAGCTTACCTTTGCATGACCTCGGCACGCGTTAATGGCTTGTCCACCCTCTCGGCCGACCTGGCCTGGCAGCACAGTCCTGCAGCACGTGTCTACTAAAGGCACTCACGGGAGATAAGATCGCGGGGGTGTCAGCTGCGCTTCTAACAATGTGGCACCCGTCANGTGTCTACTAAAGGCACTCACGGGAGATAAGATCGCGGGGGTGTCAGCTGCGCTTCTAACAATGTGGCACCCGTCAAGCTATTGTAAATAATATATGTGTATGTGTGTACAAAATGATTCATAAATAATTATAACACTACCAGAATTATATTTATCGCAAAAAATATAATTATTTTTGTTTTATATATAATTGTTATGTTGCAGCAAAGTGACAAAAAATCAAACTGTAAGAAATCCGTATTTATATTTTTATATATGCGTGTTAACTAAGTTATGATGTTGTATAAAACAGTTGAAATAATTTACTCACAGCAAAAAGGTGACATGGTTTTGGCCCAGAAAGCAACTTTAATCTTATTCAAACACAGAAATAATGTAAACAAATATGGTGCATGGTCAGAGTGCGAGAGAGTGTCATCTAGTATATAACTTTGGGCTCTCTCTGTTTTCTCGCTCTTTTGCGCTCTCTCCTACAAATCGAGACGACCCATGTGTGTGCTTTCTGACGTTATAATGACGTAGTCGCAAGAGCGAGAGCATGAGAGAGCACACTCTGGGTCAATTGAGACACTGCCTTAGTTTCTATAGTTGTCTCGTAAGTAACCGGAACCTTCGCTATATTTTCGTCTCCTATGTGAACTCAGCATCCCTCTGTCGGACTCGTACGCCCCAGAGGCTTAAATCCCATGTTTCATTTTATTACTCCAATTCGCGCCTGCTCGTGTACATGTGTGCATGCGCGCGTGTGTGTAACAAAACTTACTAAAATACTAAATTACCACATCGCAACCATCTTTGGACATGAGACTATCGACGGCACCCGAATTGAACGCTACCAAATATTAAAATATTAATAAACTACAGTCCATTCACGATTACTTCCAACTTTTCTGAAACCCTGCTTAAGTTCAACTTCCAGGATATTCCAACGCCTCTTGCAAACAAAGCTTAACCAAGTCTAGAAAATTACACCAAAGGGACAGCGCACCGCATTCGTGCGCACTCAGTGTACTAATATTTTGCACAAGAACTATTTTTTACTAGGCATTGCCAACACACCTATTTTCTCCCTGTTTTTTATTCATATTAATTATAAATGAAATATTATAATTTCTAGATAAAACATTAATCGAAGCTCAATTTGACAAAGAATTTAAAANATATTAATTATAAATGAAATATTATAATTTCTAGATAAAACATTAATCGAAGCTCAATTTGACAAAGAATTTAAAATTTTTATGTTAACTAAAGTATAAAACAAAGTAGGAAACAACTAAGCACTTTATACATGGTGAGATTTTTCAAAAGTTTGATTTAAAAGTGTGAATAAACCGCAAATAGGCTATCAGTATGTTTGTACCGACACCTGAAACCAGAGGTTCGGTAACCTAGGTTTCGGAAAGCAGAGTTTGTGTACGGTATAAATGCCGCAAAAGTCAAATTTCGCCGTATCTCGAAACCAAGGTTTGTCATTAAAGTATCGCCTCGAATCATAGATTCGTGCACGATATAAAAAACGAAACTTAATTTCGTTTGTAAATATGGTATAAAATGTACAACTAGGATATGTTGAAGTGTAGAAAAATATGTTTAGTTTTTTAAAAATAATGTGTGTAAATGCAAAGTGATTATATGATTTTACTGTAGGTACGAAAATAACTAATACACTTTAAATATATTGCATCTTAAAGAAGGTACAAAATACCATGTTTAATTATGTTTTATCAAGCAATGTATGCAGCTTTAAATAACATTTTAGTCATATTTATGAATTTCTGTAATATGTATTTCCTTTTCTAACTACCATAACAAAAACGATTAATTGTTTTTTATTGTTTTGATAATAGTGATTTCCGGCATAGAACAACACACGAATCACAAGTTTCCAAAATGGAGTTTCGTATGACGGTATAAACACTTCACTAAAACCTTAGTTTGGACAGTTGGGTTTCCGAAACTGAGGTTTCTGCTGACGGTATAAACGTACTGTATAAATGGTCAATTCTAATAAGGTCTCAGTAGACGATAAACAAATTAAAACACATGCTGAGTAGTTTTGTAATAAGGCCTGTGGTATAATATAAGCAATAATTATAAACTTTCCTGCTTCTGTCGGAAGTCTATGAAGTTGATAAGTATGTACTTACCCTTGATGGTTTTTTAGGCACAGAGTGCTCCTACGGAATTTACATTCAACTAAGTATTTCTTCTCTCTTCATTGGCCGGAAACTTGAATAGGTGAATTTTTGGCCCATTACAGTAATTCCCTTGGCACTGTGGATCACAGCACTTATACACTATGGTACATTACACACTTAACAACACTGTTTTATTTAAAAAAAATATTTAAAAAACGTCCGGTTACATACCAAAACAACATAGCTGTTGGCCATAATAAACACCAACTGCACCGACTGTTCTCCCGTTCCCTGTGATGTCACGAGCTTCGCTAGATGCGGTTGTATGGCCTTGTGAATGCCGGTGGTCGTGGCCAGGCCAACTCTAACATAGTCTAATTGAACTAAGTGTTATGTAAAGTGTATGTGTTAATTATCAATATAGCCAAGCTAGTGTAATTTGGGACTTCACTCATTTCCATAGTGTGTAAAGTTTCAAGACCTGGCCCTCTCCAGGGGAATTTCATCACCTCGTCGAGATGAAATACTATTTGTGGATAATTGCCATATGAGTAGGGAACCCAGCCACATGGTCTCTCTGCCCACAACACCTGAGGAACTAAGAGCTCGTACTCACCCGAACTAAGTACCTGGTAAGTTGATGTTCGCTTGGATTTCCACCGATCCAACACCTATTATTTTCCTGATGTTTCTACGTTATTCCTTTNTGGTAAGTTGATGTTCGCTTGGATTTCCACCGATCCAACACCTATTATTTTCCTGATGTTTCTACGTTATTCCTTTTTCGTACTGTGTGTCCGCTCACCGACTCACATAATCGTAACTCTGATACCCCGATTCAGCTGTCCCGCTATCCAGTTAACGTCATGTGTCGATGTGTCGCCCAACTAGTATGGCATAACCTCTACNGAGGAACTAAGAGCTCGTACTCACCCGAACTAAGTACCTGGTAAGTTGATGTTCGCTTGGATTTCCACCGATCCAACACCTATTATTTTCCTGATGTTTCTACGTTATTCCTTTCTCGTACTGTGTGTCCGCTCACCTACCCACATAATCGTAACTCTGATACCCCGATTCAGCTGTCCCGCCATCCAGTTAACATCATGTGTCGATGTGTCGCCCAACTAGTATGGCATAACCTCTAATGAAAATTTCGTGTTTGGACTACGTCTTCTTCAGACATAGTCCAACAAGAACCCGTTCTCAGGTGTCCTCTATTTCAGTATGTTTAAATAGTAAGCCGAAACCTCAGTTTCGAAAACCCAACTTTCCAAACTAAGGTTTCAGTGAAGTGTTCATACCATAAAACGAAACTCAGTTTAGGAAAAGTGTGTTTTGTATATCAGCTTATGCCGGAAATCACAAGTATCAAAATAATAAAAAATTATTATTTCAGTTATTGCAATATGAAAAATAAATAGGCTGTATTTTGCAGAAAAATCATCAATATTGATGCTTCTCCCTGCCTGTGGGATACAGTTTGGTCCATAGGGTCTGAGTTACCTCTCTGGCACAGACTATGGGTGCCTTGGATGTTGAATAGGGTAAGCAATAATGTAGTCACCCGGTGACCCCAGTAGATATCTCTATCTCCAGATGGACACCAGCTAACAAGTCTTAGGCACAAGAAAAAAAAGTAACGTAATGAACGTCTTCAGCTCACTGACAGTGCTTTATTTGCAAGTTAATATTGCACCAGTAAGGAAATGCAAGTTCTGCACATATTCACATGTTAATCATCAGTAGTTTTGTATGCTGTAATGAAGTGATGTTATGTCAATAGTGGTANTATGTTTAAATAGTAAGCCGAAACCTCAGTTTCGAAAACCCAACTTTCCAAACTAAGGTTTCAGTGAAGTGTTCATAACATAAAACGAAACTCAGTTTAGGAAAAGTGTGTTTTGTATATCAGCTTATGCCGGAAATCACAAGTATCAAAATAATAAAAAATTATTATTTCAGTTATTGCAATATGAAAAATAAATAGGCTGTATTTTGCAGAAAAATCATAAATATTGATGCTTCTCCCTGCCTGTAGGATACAGTTTGGTTCATAGGGTCTGAGTTACCTCTCTGGCACAGACTATGGGTGCCTTGGATGTTGAATAGGGTAAACAATAATGTAGTCACCCGGTGACCCCAGTAGATATCTCTATCTCCAGATGGACGCCAGCTAACAAGTCTTAGGCACAAGAAAAAAAAGTAACGTAATGCATGTCTTCAGCTCACTGACAGTGCTTTATTTGCAAGTTAATATTGCACCAGTAAGGAAATGCAAGTTCTGCACATATTCACATGTTAATCATCAGTAGTTTTGTATGCTGTAATGAAGTGATGTTATGTCAATAGTGGTAGACACAGGCGGACAGAGCAGGAGCTTGGTGGCTGGTGCAGAATTGCTTATGGACAGTGATATATATATTGTTATACATCAAGAGCCTCGCATAGCTAATCAGTACAANAGGCACAAGAAAAAAAAGTAACGTAATGAACGTCTTCAGCTCACTGACAGTGCTTTATTTGCAAGTTAATATTGCACCAGTAAGGAAATGCAAGTTCTGCACATATTCACATGTTAATCATCAGTAGTTTTGTATGCTGTAATGAAGTGATGTTATGTCAATAGTGGTAGACACAGGCGGACAGAGCAGGAGCTTGGTGGCTGGTGCAGAATTGCTTATGGACAGTGATATATATATTGTTATATATCAAGAGCCTCGCATAGCTAATCAGTACAATTCTAATATCATGTTCCAGGCACAGAAAATGGTCTGGCTGACCTGCTGTCCAGTTCACCAAGTGCAGTAAACACTGTGTACTGAGGAAGAGTGGGAAGTGATGCTTCCCCCACCCCTACTGAACATGCCAGTGACATCAACACACCAACCTGTGCTAACCTTGTTGCACCAGACGTCAAGCTCGATGAGCTCTGTGATGCTGNAATATTGCACCAGTAAGGAAATGCAAGTTCTGCACATATTCACATGTTAATCATCAGTAGTTTTGTATGCTGTAATGAAGTGATGTTATGTCAATAGTGGTAGACACAGGCGGACAGAGCAGGAGCTTGGTGGCTGGTGCAGAATTGCTTATGGACAGTGATATATATATTGTTATATATCAAGAGCCTCGCATAGCTAATCAGTACATTTCTAATATCATGTTCCAGGCACAGAAAATGGTCTGGCTGACCTGCTGTCCAGTTCACCAAGTGCAGTAAACACTGTGTACTGAGGAAGAGTGGGAAGTGATGCTTCCCCCACCCCTACTGAACATGCCAGTGACACAACACACCAACCTGTGCTAACCTTGTTGCACCAGACGTCAAGCTCGATGAGCTCTGTGATGCTGTAATAAGGTCACAAACAACAGAACCGGACATGCCGGCCAAGGTCACACTCTGCAGCCAGCAGACCACAGATTGGTGGTGCATAATCGATAACCGACTGGAGAACAGGCTGCATGGAGACAACACCACCTGGAAAATATATGTGCCAGTCACACAACTCGCAGATGTACTCCACTACATGCACAGAACAACATTTGTAGGGCACCCAGGTGCGAACAAAATCATGCAGAACTTGTTATGTCACTTCTATTGGCCCAGTGTATCATACGACTTATGCAATTACGTCCAAGAGTGTCTTCTATGCAACCACTTTAAGGCTAGACGCGCCGATGGCCAGCAACAACAGCAATAACCCAGAACAACTAGGAAGCCATTCGAGACGGTAGCCCTCGATCTCACGGGCCTCTAACCCAAGACATCGATGGGGAAAAGGTTCTAGGTGTTCGTCACCAACCTGTTCTCCTGGTGAACAGAGGCATACGCAGTGCCCAGTGAGCACACAAGGAACGTTGCCTGCATCCTGGAGAACGAGTTTTTCCCATGGTGGGGATAACCGCGAACGTTACTGACAGACAACGAGAGACAATTCGTTGGAAGGGAGTGGCGCGATTTTTGCACAAAGTGGGGAGTAATGCAAAGCATGAAGGCGATCTATCATCTCCGTGCAAACCCCCACAGAGCACCGAAAGCAAGACCTTAAGGTCCAGCTCATCCTTGTGGGCTCCCACACATTTCTGATCGAGTGCACGGCATTCTTGCATTATGGTGTAAAGACGAATAATGGGCTAGTGTCGTAGGGAAACAAGTTGTCTGGTGACGCGAAATCCTGGTGGGAATCAGTTGCCGAATGCACAGTGTCATGGCCGCAGTTCGACAGAAAGGTACATTCTGTTTTCCAGTACACTTGGAGGTGTTTTGTGCGTTTGTGGCCGAGAAGCGAGGGAGCGATGGTGACAACACCACGTGCATCAAGTCTTCATCGCTCCCAAGCGCAATGCTCTGAACTGGCGTACAGTTCTATCGTCGTGCAACGTGTACCTATGGGATTTGAAGTGGTGACCCTAACTTTTTATTGGTAGAAAATCTGAATGAAAGTTCCGTGCAGGTCCCTATAATAGTTTCTCATGTTTCAGACCAGTATACGGTGTGATTTTGAGCAATGGGGACAAACTGCTGGAGACGATCCCTTAGAGGATGAGGGGGAAAAAAAAAGATCTAATGGAAATACGTCCGGAAATGCATGGTTTCCTCGCTATACGGCGGTACTGTTCCCCGTGATTGCGTCATGCTCACGCATCGGTAACATAAGGCGTCCGCTTCACTGCTGTTGCAGACTCACCCTGGAGTGGACGTGTGTAGTGTAATGCATTACAATGCTGTGGGACGATGGCCCGGTATTCCAATCGGGAACAGGCCAACATGGTCTTTACATACGGACAGGCAAGCAAATGACAATAGGCGGGAGGCAGCACGGCTGTACCGGGAAAAGTATCCCTGCTGACAGCAACCACACCATAAAATAGCATTTAGCTGTTTTTGTGAGGCAGGTTCGTTTACGGAAATGAGTAACCATGAAGGGCTAGTGCGCCAGGTACTTACACCGGCCTTAATAATCACTTGGCAAGAAAAGTGGTACTTACATTTTCATCAGGAATAGACTACCGAAATTTGCCCCATGTTTTAGATACATGTTGAAGAAACTAACTCTACGCTATTTCTTAATTTTCGTTGTATTTAATCCGTTGCCATTTACAAGGAAATAACGATATTCACAAGTATTACTGAACGAGACATTCTTGGAATACATTTAATATTGTAAGACACTTATATTGTTCTTTGGATAATAGTGATGTTATATTAGGTTAACAATGTGTGTGGTATTCAAAAAGGGGTGTGTTTAAGTAACTAGCATTTAAAAATATACACTTACAAGAAAATGCACGAAAAAACAGAACACATTTTTTTCTATGGAAACATACAAAATTAATTTATTACATCGTAAGTAAATTGAAAATACAGCATGTAAGTAAAAGGATTATCCGATTTCACAAGGCTATACATTTTACATGAATGAAGATAGGGCCCCATGGCAAATTGTAAAATACACATCGAAACGTAAAATTTCCCTTGCGGCATGTTGCAAGTCTCCGGTTCACTTGGTTGCCGGTAGGTGTCGCCCTTGTGGCGCTACACTTGCTTCTGCTAGCGAGATCGTTCAGTATGTGTCGGGACGGCGATAACAAGCAACAAAAAGCGTTTCGCGTTCTCCGTGCACGGTGATTTACATTGACAGTATGGAACTACACCACCTACTGTGCAGAACATCCGAAGGTGGCATGATCAGTTTTGAGAGACCGGTTGTTTATGTAAGGGGAAGTCCACATGCACCGCTGTCGCCGTAGGGAGACTCGGATTGTGTGAGCATGAAGTATGAATACTGTCACCACCACGGCCCCAGGAAGCGAGTTGTCTATCCATCACACCACCGCAGCTCCCAAGAAGCGAGTCGTCTATCCACCACACCACCGCAGCTCCCAAGAAGCGAGTCGCCTATCTACCACACCGCCGCAGTTCCCAAGAAGTGAGTAGTCTATCCACCACACCACTGCGATCTCCCAAAAGAGGTAGTCTATCCACCGCAGCCCCCAGGAAGGTGGAGTTGTAGGGAGCCTCGGAATGCAGGAGCATGAAGTTTGAATGCAGCGTGGCAGGGATTTGGGAAAACTCTGACCAAACCCCCTAGCATGGAATGCAAGAGCATTAAGTAGGGAGCAGTTGGGGTGTCGTGGCAGGGATTTGGGAAGACTCGAAGAAAAACCCTCACTTGGAATGCAAAAGCATTAAGTAGGGACTAGTCTGGGCATTGTGGTGCGTGGGAAGGCTGAGAATACCCTCGCTTGGAATGCAAGAGCATGACGTATACGATCTAGTAGGAGGGAATTAAATGATTATCGAATTTGGGAAGTCTCTGAGAAAACACCTCTCACATAGCTAATCAGAGACGAGACCTTTTCGAGAGCGTTGCACAGCATGTTAGGATGAATCCTCAATCCATCGAATCATCATTCCCCAAAAAGGGGGTCAATAAGCCACATTGTAGGATCATAAAAATTAAAATAAATAAAGAAATAATTAAATAAAAAATAAATAAAATATTTTTAAAAAAATTCAATTTTGGGGGAAATTTTGGCAAATTTGACTTTGACCTTGGCGACGTCATCCAACATGGCAGCCGTGATTCCCCTTATCCCCAGCCCCACACCCTTGCCGCTGAATGCCCTATTTCCTACTACTCGGGGCAAGTAATTTGCCGCAAAGTGACTATAAGTAACATGTGTATGAAATAAATAAACCACATATGATTTCCCCCTGAAAACATCCTTTTATTTAAACAGCATTTGAAAGTACGTGCAGAGGAATTCAGTGTCAGAACATATGCAATGGACAGTAACACAGAAACGCCAAGAAATAATGTGCAAATATGATTACGGTAGGTGAGGCTGTAGAATGGGGCAGTGGACATGTACTCGTAGCTGTAAGCAAGCAACACACGCCGTGACTCGTTCTGGTGGGACTGCTTCCTAATAACAGTGCAGCACCATTCCCCATCTGTTATGGTAAGTGGTACTTCAGCGTGTGGCTGTACACACACAATGAAGTTCACGAATGAGGAAAAACTGGACGCTCTACTTATTTATGGTTAGCGTGGTAGAAATGCCAAGCAAGCCTTCCAAGTGTATGGTGAAAGGTAACCCAATCTGACGCCTATCTCACGGTAAACAATACGAAGAATTTGCACATCTCTTGTCACGAGTTGATTGGAATTCCACAACACGAGTACGACGAAAGATTGCTACAGGTGAGGCGCATCAACACTGTGTGTTGGCACATGTCGATGCAAACCTCCACGAGTATGCGAGAACTTTCCAAGTTCATATGAATAAGTAAAACAAATGTGTTACGGGTACTGCGCCAATCAAAATTCCATCCATATCATCAGGCATTACATGATGGTGATTTCCAGCAACATGTTCAGTTTTGTAGGTTTTTTCTGATGTCTACAAGGGATGACAGCAATTTTATGAACAACATACTACTTACCGATGAAGCGAAATTTGCACTACTGGGCGACGGAGAATCCGTGTTGGGTCAGGCATGTGCAGCACCAGCGACAGTGGAAAGTGAGCGTGTGGTGTGGAATCATTGGAAACTACATCATAGGGTCACACTTCATTCAAGGGACAATGACCGGCTGTATGTATGCCCATTATCTCAGAGATACCTTACTGGCACTTCTGGAAGACATACTGTTCGACATGCATCGTGATGTGGTTTCAGCATGATGGTTGTCCTGCACATTTTGCTTTGGTGGCCATGCAAGTGTTAAATAAAACATTTCCAAACCGGTGGTTAGGGCGTAGTGTAAGATGGCCAGCTCACTCCCCGATCCCACACCTCTCGAACTTTTCCTATGTGGAACACTGAAAGATAGGGTGTACAACACGGTTCCTAAGATGCCAGAAAACATGCAGGAACGCATTGTGGCAGCTTGCAGAGGCATTACGCCAGAAACACTTCAGGCTGCTCGCAGTGGCGTGTGGTGAAACTTTTGTGTTGGTAAGCTGCAAGAAATGGTTGTTACATAACAATACACATATACGCACCGACACAAATTTAAATAGTTTCATGAATAATAAAAATTTAAAACTGTGCAGATAAGAACATAACATAATAGAAGACACTAAAAGAAAACATAATAGCTTANGAATAATAAAAATTTAAAACTGTGCAGATAAGAACATAACATAATAGAAGACACTAAAAGAAAACATAATAGCTTACAGGCGCAATCTCTGTTTTATAATATGCAACAATAAATTTATCAGTTATTCATACGTACCATCTAAACAAGAAAAAACACATAACACACAAATATTCAAACTTAGACAGTTCAATTTTACAAATACCACTGATATGTAAATTTTTTATTTCTTATAGACTACACATTAAGCAAACACGACACACATGTACGAGGTGTGTTCAAAAAATGTGACTTTGCAAGTTTTGAGGGCGACGTACATTCGATTACAGATTGTTTATATTGTTATGTTGGTACACATGTCCCCAACATATGTTGACATCACCCATTTTGCATTGTTAGTTTGTTTGTGACAGATATAACGGTTAGACGTGTTTTGGTGTGCTTGGCAATTTTTTTGCTATCGCAAACAATGGATTAAAGAATCTGTATTAACAACACCGTAATCATGCCTTAGCCACCATATTCACCGGACGTGGCCCCCTGCAACTTGTTCCTGTTCCCAAAACTTAAGAGACCCATGAAGGTATGGAGGTTTGCCACAATTGAGGAGATAAAGACCTGGGAGACTTCAATGCCATACCAAAATGCGCATATCATAAGTGCTTCGAGGATTGGCAAAATGCGCTGGCACAAGTGTATTATATCTGAGGGGGATTACTTTGAAGGGGACAAAATAGATATTGATGAATACATAAATATTTATCAAGACAAAGTCACAAAATAACAAGTCACATTTTTTGAACACACCTCGTATATTGTATTCAATGAATAGTTTATATAACTGCAAATGAATAACACATATTTATTGGCAAGCTCNATTGAATAACACATATTTATTGGTAAGCTCAATTCTTCAGTCTTTCTTCAAAAACTCATCTATTACGCAGTCATGAAAGTTTTTTTCACTCTGCAGATCTTTTCCAATGGACAATAGCATCAATTTTGAAAGTCTTTCTTGTTGTGTGCTGCGGCGGTACGTCTTTAATTCTCTTCAGTGCTGAAAAACTTCTTTCTGTGGAGGCATTGGGGGCGGGAATAGTTAATGTCAGTTTTCACAAGTTAACCACTTCTGAATATGCTATATCTATGTGGTTAGAAAGGATGAAAAATAAAACTTTGCTTACATTTTTACTGGAAAATTCCTGGGATATATAAACTGCAACATGAAAACATTTGCCATACAGATTTAAGACAAACTGCAAACTAGCTTTGGGAAAACATTCTTGATGTTTTATAAAATTGCTCGGGCCTAGAAGCTCTAGAAACTCCAGATATTCTAAACTGGAAGATCTATCTGCCATTTGCTGAATAACTGCATCAATAATTTCATAGTGCAGATGCCTACAGAATGTTTTAAGATCATGACCATCACCGTACTTAAAACGTTTACTGTTCAACTCATGTGCTTCAGCTTCTGGTTCGGCATTTGTTTGCTCCCAAAATGTTTCAAAACAGTTTTGTTTGCAGTAGGTTACAGAACTCCTTTACTTTCGTAGTGCAGTACCCAATGTCATGTACCTTAGTTTGAAGAATACTGAACAAAACGATTGTGTGAAGGAAAATATCGGCAAAAAACCTTCAAAATAAAATTGAGATTGAAGTCGTTCTATGAAGCTACGAAACCTTTGGCAAATATGACAGATTCCTGGTTCCAGTTTTCTTCAGTGTCATTGATTTTCTCCAACAGGCAAATAAGAACGACTTTGTATATGTACTGAGCCAACTAAACGCGACTTAAAATTCCAGCACGTAGCTGAAAATCATGGCAATCTCTTATTTGCATCATCTAGGACTTTTGTTAGTTTTGTGGATTTAGCAAAAAATGCCGTCAAACCACTCAATGTACTGGAAAAAAAAAACTCCACGTTCTTTTATTGTGCATGAAGATTGCGACACTAAATTTAACCTGCGAGCCATGCAATGAATAAAAATTGTCTGGGGACACTTTTGTCTCACTTTCGCTTGTGGGCCATTCAAATGACCAGCATAACAGCAGTATCATCATAGCTTTAAGGTACCAGTTTTTTCTCACAGCTGTAATCGGCCACTAATTTGCCGATAGCGTTGTAAATGGCCGCAGAGGGAATTTCACACATCAAAAAAACCTATAAACCTTTCTTGAACTTTGCCACACTTCCCAGTGTGCCGAAATATGCCGGAAAGTTGAACCTGATTGCTTATATGTTGTTTCATCAAAGCTAATCAAAACAATTGTAGCTTTTTCAATTTCATTTCTTGTTCGCCGACAACGATGGATACACTAGAGATCAAATCATTTTGTATTAGATTTGACAGTCCCGTAAAAACTGAGGAAGTTTCATAGTTAAATCATACTGAATGATGAGGTTTATTAGTTCAAAATAATTCACTTTGTTTCTTGGATCATGTTCATTGTTGTGACATCAGAAAGGAAGTTCCTGCTTTGTTAGATAACAAATATCTACAAAACATTTCACGATTTCTCTGTTCTTTTTAACAAATTCTTCGTGTTGTTGAATTTTTTTTTGTTGTTCATCAAGCAAGTGGTCAATCCAAATTTTGCCAAAGATTTTCTCACAAACAATTGTTTGCAAATGAGTCTGGGACAAACAATGCTTCTTTAAAGTTTTGTGCGAATTGCCCATATCACTGTAACCAGTTTGGCCACACACATTTTATCTTTGGCAAAAAGCATACATGGCGAACAAAATAGTTTACAAAATAATTAGTATTTCTCTATTATAGATAGATATATCCTACCACAGAGTTTTTTTTAAGTCTTTTTATTCTGCACAATTCTTTACTACATGATATTGTTCTATCTTTAACGGCGGTAAACTTTTTTCCGACTTGATTCACTATTATCGTCACTGCTTATTCCTTATGTTACTTTACGTAACAAAATATATACTAAAACCTGGCCAGAGAACATAGCTATGAATTAAAAAAAACCATGTAAATCGGATACGTGGTTCTCGAGTGATAAGCGCACTAACAGGCAGACAGAGAGATGTTGAGTTTTATATGTATAGAAGATTAACACTAAATAAAACTCAACTTTATTAAAAAAAACCTAAACAATAATTCTGTAGACCACGCGAGCGGAGCCGCAGGCACAGCTATAATTCTATTTAATTGAATTCCTCTTTGCACATACTTTCAGATGCTGTTGAAATTAATGTATGTTTCAAGGAGAAAAATCATATGTGATTTTACCATTTCTGTCCATACAGTGTTATGAAGTCACTTTGCCGCAAATTACTTACCCCCCATATGTAATTTCATTTAGTGAAAACCGCATTTTGGGATCTGCAACCGTTCCGGAAATTTTGGGGGTGTCCACATTAGGCGGATAACCTGTATACTACTTGTAACTACAATATATGATTCAGTAAACTACATTTTTTCAAACAAAATAAAATAAACACGTAAATTAATATGAAATTGTTTCAACAGTCTGCGAGATATTCTTCACCTGTAAGGATTCTAGGGATGACATAATTAATGTATGAGTTTTTTTTTTTTGCTCAACTGCAACAGTTATATTTAATATTGCTACATACAACATGCAGAAAACCAAAACATTATGGTAGAACCTGTGAGAACGCCATTCCCGAAATAAGTTACTAATGTGCTAAGATCTTTCAATAATGTAACCAAACTACCTAGAGTTATTCTGCATGTATGAGGCATAACCAAGAGAGACCTAAGATCAACACTGTTAACAGACACATACAACCAACATCTCTTCACATCTAAGTGCAAGGCAGTCTTGTAGTAAAGTCAAGATTTGGGTTTACCATTATCTAAAGGNACCAACATCTCTTCACATCTAAGTGCAAGGCAGTCTTGTAGTAAAGTCAAGATTTGGGTTTACCATTATCTAAAGGGCAAAAACATTTGGATTTCTCATCACCCTATGCTTTTATGCTCCTCGTGACAAATTCGGTGCTCAAAAATGTTTTAATAAAATTGCCAATTCAGTTTCTCACAAAATGAGGTATTTCGGTACTGTAGTTTCTTCCTTTTAATTAGTAAATTTCACCTCATTGCTAAAAAATAAAGAAACCCTTGTAAGAATTATCATTCGCCTCTCTGAATTTTCCAAGAACAACAAAAAGTTTGCTCGTCATGATAGGGCTCGGGAAACAAACATATTTTTCCATAAAACAAAAATGAAAAATATGGTGTGAACTTCTGTGAAACTGAAACATCACAGATAAATAACAATATTTCAGCTTTAATCAAATTTAAAAATGGTAAAAAATAATAAAACATTGTATTTCACTAACTTTTAGTAACTTATGGTCAAAATTATGACGCCAAATGCAAACAAAGGTATTGTATTCAACAACTTAATTTTTATTCTATAAGTGAGGTCACAAGTAGGCTGCTAGGTTATCAAAAATATATAAAGGGACAGAAATTCAAGTAATCACAGTCTAGTACTTGTCAACGGGCACACACACACACACAAAGAAGGACGACACATTTTTTATGCAGTTGCACGATTGCAACATTTTGCTGGCTAAACCAGCTTCATCAGGCGGCGAATTGTAGGACAAACTGTGTCTGGGTCAGAAAATATACAGCGTTTTCGTTACAGTTTAAAACACTGTTTCAAAGAAGAATTAATACTCTAAATAGAGATCTACTTACAGCGATTTTTTTCAGATTGACAATTTGCAGTGATCACATTTATGCTTCAANAATACTCTAAATAGAGATCTACTTACAGCGATTTTTTTCAGATTGACAATTTGCAGTGATCACATTTATGCTTCAATGAACAAATTTTTGATTGACCAACAAAATATTGATTTTACATTTAAATATTCCATAGTTTTTTTTTAGTTATAGACATCTGTTTTACAATGAGACAACTAAGTAAGTCCCTTAAGGAGTATGGCTAACCAAAAATTAATTTGTTTGTATGACATACTGTTCTACTTGTACACATTACATACCATTATTCTTTCCTGCAATAAAATTTTTTTAGGTTGCATAGTTTTTACATTACATGTCAAAATCACAATTCTAATGTTTTTGGGAAGAACAAATCACATAAATAAAATCATTTACAGAAAATTTACAAAAAAAAAGCAGTGAAAGGTGACGTTTTAATTGAATTTAAGGCATGCTTAGCAAAACTTTTAACATTTCCTTCTTTAAGCTATTTTTAAAAATTGCAAAATCATTTCATAGCATGATTTTAAAGATCCCTTGAAGTAAATATGTTAATTATCTCATTTTTCTAGTTAGTTATTATTATTATTTGTGCATTCCAAAAAACACTAAAAATGAGATTTTGACACACCACTGTGTAAAAAATATGCCATCTAAAATTTTTTTATGCAAGGTAATAGCACTTTTAAGTACTGTCTACAAGTTGAACAATATTTCATACAAATGTAAAACAATGCAATTTTCAGTGATATATAAGTGTTTATACTCTTGGGACACTCTANGAACAATATTTCATACAAATGTAAAACAATGCAATTTTCAGTGATATATAAGTGTTTATACTCTTGGGACACTCTATGACTACTCAAAATAAACAAGAATTTTTGGCACCACCAAAATTGCTGATTCAGCACTGAATCAGCAATTCAGAATTGAAAATATGATGGGCATTATAATAGGCAACATGCAAAATTTTCAAATATAGATTAAAATGATACAAACATATGCGTATGAAAATAAAAATGCACCATTTGTTGCATAAAAATTGGTTTTGACAATGTTATTTGAGTATTAAAACAGTAACTTTCGCTGCCACTGTCACGTGAATGCGGAACACGCTCTCATTGGTTTGACGTCACTAGTCATACGCCGGCAGTCGGCCCTGGCGCGTTGCAAACGTGTAGCACTAAAATGGAAGGCAACTTTGTGAAAGCACAGCCGGACAATCTGCCACGAGTAGATACCAATATGGTAGTTTATTACTTAAATTCCCATTGTACTGTGGAACCTGAAATAAGAGGTGTAAAATTACAAAGGTAAGAACGTGTCTCATTCTGCACAGTCATGATCTTCAAAGTGACAGTAGGCCTACATCACATGTTAAAACTGATTTGTTTGTACGTTTTATTGAGGTACGTATTATTATCATCTGTGTTTATGTTTACAATTGCCAAGATTCAAAATTGGAAATTAAGATATGGAATAGGAATTACATTCACAAGAATAACAAAACTGTAATGAAGGCGACTGCAGTGAGCGGACTGTGTTGTCGCGCGCCATGCTTGATCTCTGTAATAAATTAACTACATTATTTACCAAAATAAAACTTAATGTTGTGTTGAGAAAGAAGGTTACAAATATTTCTGGATTATAAACCACGTTTCAGTATTCATAAAACACTTTTTTCACTTTAGAAAGGTCAGATAATGGGCAGTATAATCACAGTAGGCCTAAAGCAAGCACGCTATTCACTAATTGACACCGCTCGACTTCTCGAGCAGCTGCGGACTGTGGCGGGCAGAATGCCGCGCTGCCGGCCGGCAAACATGTATTTCCGTGTTCCGCCTCGTTTCTAAACACTATTAGTCCTGTCAACCAGTGCTCAAAAGAAGTGGTTTCAGGAAAAAATTCCGGAAGTTTTTTTTGCCAGTTCTATATGGTTTTTGGGGCGCTGAATCCGAATTTGATGTTTGCGCCATTGAGGGTGGTGAGCTTCACACGAAAAACGCAAAAAAAACCGTAAAATTTTCGTATTTTTTTTAGTTTTTGGTTTTTATCTCCAAAATTATGTGTTTAATCGAAAAGACCATTCTATACAAAATTGAAGTAGACAAAGTTCCTACAAACTGCATTTGTCAAGTTTAATTTTCTGACGAAGTATCCAGGCGTTACAGCACGCTGAAAAACAGAGATTTTTTGGCCCTTTGGCAAAAACTAGAGAAACGCTCTCATTCACCCGCAATAACTCGAAAACTATGCGTTTAATCAAAAATGCCACTTCATTCAAAATTAAAGTAGACCAAATTTCCTATAAAATGCATTTTTGAAATTTAAATTTCTCGTAACGGGGGTCACGCGTAGTAGGATGGCGTATTTTTGGCCCTCAGCCAAAACAAGAGGAATGCCCTCCTAAAACGTGACGGCGCGATGTTCCCTTCTTTTATAAATGCTTAAATGGTGAATAAATTAGATAAATAAAAAGTAAAATCATTCAGGAGAAATGACTTTTTACATGACTGAGTATGAACGTGTATCAACACTTTTCAGGACAGCCGGCACTAGTCAGTTACCCCTAATGGTGCGGCCATTACCCATTAGGGGTAATCCCGTTTCTGTTCGGTCCCGTTATGTGTTGCTAGTCACAATCCGTCCTTCAGAACCCCTTCTCCCAGCCCCTTTTTGGGGAGGGGGGAGCCTCTCTTAGCCCACCTGCTCTTGTATTGAGTTAGTTTGCACAGAATCACCAACGCGTCGTGGTAAAATCTTATGTGGTCTTGTGTTTTCAGTGTTATGTGCATGCATAATGTCTCGCCCGGACTGTGTCCTTTGTGATAAGCTGTTAGAAGACGGGGCACAGACGAGTGTTGTGAAAGAAATGGGGTTGAAATCTTTCNGAACAATATTTCATACAAATGTAAAACAATGCAATTTTCAGTGATATATAAGTGTTTATACTCTTGGGACACTCTACGACTACTCAAAATAAACAAGAATTTTTGGCACCACCAAAATTGCTGATTCAGCACTGAATCAGCAATTCAGAATTGAAAATACGATGGGCATTATAATAGGCAACATGCAAAATTTTCAAATATAGATTAAAATGATACAAACATATGCGTATGAAAANCAGCACTGAATCAGCAATTCAGAATTGAAAATACGATGGGCATTATAATAGGCAACATGCAAAATTTTCAAATATAGATTAAAATGATACAAACATATGCGTATGAAAATAAAAATGCACCATTTGTTGCATAAAAATTGGTTTTGACAATGTTATTTGAGTATTAAAACAGTAACTTTCGCTGCCACTGTCACGTGAATGCGGAACACGCTCTCATTGGTTTGACGTCACTAGTCATACGCCGGCAGTCGTCCCCGGCGCGTTGCAAACGTGTAGCACTAAAATGGAAGGCAACTTTGTGAAAGCACAGCCGGACAATCTGCCACGAGTAGATACCAATATGGTAGTTTATTACTTAAATTCCCATTGTACTGTGGAACCTGAAATAAGAGGTGTAAAATTACAAAGGTAAGAACGTGTCTCATTCTGCACAGTCATGATCTTCAAAGNGTGGAACCTGAAATAAGAGGTGTAAAATTACAAAGGTAAGAACGTGTCTCATTCTGCACAGTCATGATCTTCAAAGCGATGGTAGGCCTACATCACATGTTAAAACTTATGTTTTTGTATGTTTTATTGAGGTGTGTATTATTATTATTATTATTACTACTACTATCATCATCATTATCTGTGTTTCTATTTACAATTGCTAAGATTCAAAGTTGGAAATTAAGATATGGAATAGGAATTACATTCACAAGAATAACAAAACTGTAATGAAGGCGACTGCAGTGAGCGGACTGTGTTGTCGCGCGCCATGCTTGATCTCTGTAATAAATTAACTACATTATTTACCAAAATAAAACTTAATGTTGTGTTGAGAAAGAAGGTTACAAATATTTCCGGATTATAAACCACGTTTCAGTATTCATAAAACACTTTTTTCACTTTAGAAATGTCAGATAATGGGCAGTATAATCACAGTAGGCCTAAAGCAAGCACGCTATTCACTAATTGACACCGCTCAACTTCTCGAGCAGCTGCGGACTGTGGCGGGCAGAATGCCGCGCTGCCGGCCGGCAAACATGTATTTCCGTGTTCCGCCTCGTTTCTAAACACTATTAGTCCTGTCAACCAGTGCTCAAAAGAAGTGGTTTCAGGAAAAAATTCCGGAAGTTTTTTTTGCCAGTTCTATATGGTTTTTGGGGCGCTGAATCCGAATTTGATGTTTGCGCCATTGAGGGTGGTGAGCTTCACACGAAAAACGCAAAAAACCGTAAAATTTTCGTATTTTTTTTAGTTTTTGGTTTTTATCTCCAAAATTATGTGTTTAATCGAAAAGACCATTCTATACAAAATTGAAGTAGACAAAGTTCCTACAAACTGCATTTGTCAAGTTTAATTTTCTGACGAAGTATCCAGGCGCTACAGCACGCTGAAAAACAGAGATTTTTTCGCCCTTTGGCAAAAACTAGAGAAACGCTCTCATTCACCCGCGATAACTCGAAAACTATGCGTTTAATCAAAAATGCCACTTCATTCAAAATTAAAGTAGACCAAATTTCCTATAAAATGCATTTTTGAAATTTAAATTTCTCGTAACGGGGGTCACGCAGTAGTAGGATGGCGTATTTTTGGCCCTCAGCCAAAACAAGAGGAATGCCCTCCTAAAACGTGACGGCGCGATGTTCCCTTCTTTTATAAATGCTTAAATGATGAATAAATTAGATAAATAAAAAGTAAAATCATTCAGGAGAAATGACTTTTTACATGACTGAGTATGAACGTGTATCAACACTTTTCAGGACAGCCGGCACTAGTCAGTTACCCCTAATGGTGCGGCCATTACCCATTAGGGGTAATCCCGTTTCTGTTCGGTCCCGTTATGTGTTGCTAGTCACAATCCGTCCTTCAGAACCCCTTCTCCCAGCCCCTTTTTGGGGAGGGGGGAGCCTCTCTTAGCCCACCTGCTCTTGTATTGAGTTAGTTTGCACAGAATCACCAACGCGTCGTGGTAAAATCTTATGTGGTCTTGTGTTTTCAGTGTTATGTGCATGCATAATGTCTCGCCCGGAATGTGTCCTTTGTGATAAGCTGTTAGAAGACGGGGCACAGAAGAGTGTTGTGAAAGAAATGGGGTTGAAATCTTTCATTGAACTCAGTAAGAAGAGATAGGATGGTAAGGTGGTTGTATTTAATGTGGTCATAAGGCTAGGAGGGTTTAATTTGTTAATGTCATTCATGGGGGCGGTGGGTTTCATCATGGAAGGGAGTGAGTGGCCTGACCAAACTTTTCAATACAGTGTACGGAGTCAACAGTACTGAGAAGANTTCAATACAGTGTACGGAGTCAACAGTACTGAGAAGATTATGACTGCACATGCTTACGCTAGGACTGTCAGAGCACACATGTTGGTTCTTACAGCTTTAGATAAGGTGATCATGGAGTCCAACTTCTCCCCCACGTTCCACTTCGNGGTTTAATTTGTTAATGTCATTCATGGGGGCGGTGGGTTTCATCATGGAAGGGAGTGAGTGGCCTGACCAAACTTTCCAATACAGTGTACGGAGTCAACAGTACTGAGAAGATTATGACTGCACATGCTTACGCTAGGACTGTCGGAGCACACATGTTGGTTCTTACAGCTTTAGATAAGGTGATCATGGAGTCCAACTTCTCCCCCACGTTCCACTTCGNAGAGCACACATGTTGGTTCTTACAGCTTTAGATAAGGTGATCATGGAGTCCAACTTCTCCCCCACGTTCCACTTCGAAGTTGAGCAACTTTTCTATAGTATGGATCGATCTGAGCTACTGAACGCACATGAAAGCGATAGTGGGAAGGATCTCAAACAAAAAATGAAAGCCCAGCTTCAACATTTTGCTAATCTAGGGCCCACTGCAAAGTTGTGGATTCAGTATTTCAAAATGATAACTTTAGTGGTGAGATTTGTTGAATCTAAGCGAATGGGAAACTGGAAACTACAACTTGAAGTCATACACAAGATGCTACCATACTTCCACGCCAGCAGCCACTATTTATATGGTAAGTGCACCCATATGTATTTGCAAGATATGCTTACATTGGAGCATTCTATACCACTAGATTAATTCAGGGCATTTACTTCAAAAGGGGGTTTCACTATTTGACGTAGTGAAAAATACTGGTGCGGAATATAGAGTGATATGTGCATTGAGCAGGAGCTCATGAAGAATATGACGGTTCAAGGTGGACTGAGTAGTTGTGGAGCAAGCAACCGAGGATGCAGATACGCTTATAGTGCGAACGGCTGAATCCCTGGCTTCAGCTCATGAAAGTATTGCAATTGTGGGGGAAGATATAGAACTTCTGGTCATAATGATGGGTCTCCAAACTTCTCCTAATGTATTTTTCCTCAACCAGGCAAAGGGAGAGCACCTCANCTTCTGGTCATAATGATGGGTCTCCAAACTTCTCCTAATGTATTTTTCCTCAACCAGGCAAAGGGAGAGCACCTCATTTCCTGTACCAACCTGGAAGTGCAGTAGAGAAGTCTCGCCAACCATATGCTGTTCCAGGTACGTTACTCACCAACACTGAGGTGTAGGCGAAACAAATTGGTAGGCAAGGCTAAATTCCTGAAGACTCTGACTAAAAATCCGGATCTTATAACCTACATTAATAAATTTACTGATCCTTCAGCCCATCCAAAGGAAATTACTGCTGCTGAGGAAAAATTTCTTGTTTCCCTGTATGGCGGTAACCACCAATAAAGTAATCTCAACAAGTTGAGATACAACCACTATGTGACATCAGCATACAGGGTCACAGGAAATATTGCTTCGATCCCTCCCACTGAAGGTGCNCTGCAAATGCAAGGACTGCTGAGGAAGTTGTGGATGTAGACGTGCAGGTCTCTTCTGCACAAGGCTTTGTCTACATTGTGAAGGGGCATGCTCCAACATTGGCAGCAGTTTAGATGAGGAAGATGAAGACAACCAGGACGACCCCACTGTTGCAATACCACTGTCTGAAGCAGCTGGAGTGACAGAAGGTAGTAATTCTTACAATTTTTTTACAGCATTTCTACAGAATTATACCTTTACTATTCACGTTTTCTCTATCATATAAATAATCCAACTCTATTAAAATTTTTCTCTTGCAGAGCCGCCATTCATCCCCCTCCAACTTGACCAGCCTGGACCTTCTACTGCCAGAGACGACATCCCCCTGCCTGGACCATTAACGTCTGTATGCAAACGACCTCGACTTCAATAACCACATTATCTTGTAAAATAAAATAAAAGTATGTTCCAAACTTATTTTAGTTCACCACTGCTCCTCTTTTTAAACTGTAAGAACTGTACAAATAAGCTAAATATATAGAACGATAGTTTGAGAAACACTTAATACCTGGGCTGAGATTAAATACAGCGAAGAAAATCTGTAATAAAAGCTTAAGAATTTGTTTTATTCTCAAAATCTGTTTTCTTTCTGTTTATTTAAGGGACAAGGTTATAAAAGTAAAACAGCTTACTTGCATAAAACGTGTAAGCCTATTTAGTGTCAATTTTATGGACCTAGTATCGTAATTTTTTGTTACGTCCATCTCAGTAACTAAGAAAAATGGGGAAGGGCAAATATGAAAGTAAGATCATCCTCGATAAACATTTCTAAAAACATGCATTTTTAGTGTTTTGAAAGTAAACATTAAGTTGCTATTTAACTTAAATTGTTAGGCTTATGAAAGCTAACTAGAGACAAATCAAAACTACTTACATTTATTAGAAATTGCTATGTTTGAAAATACTGTATAATATAAACCAAACTTTTTGCAAGAGGGACTCTTGAACCCAACCCAAATAATGTTTAATTTTCATGGCTTAACATTGTAGGCATACGATGTGAATATAGCCTAAATATGATAGCTGAGCTCTTGAAACGAATGCTAGAAGTTATATTAAATTAATAAAAACATGTCTATACTATATTCAGTCTGTTAAGCCTAACTTGGAACGTATAAAATTACAAAATGTAAAATTTACATTGTGTGGCTAACTTTTTTATAAGCATATTTACCTTTATTTACCTTTATTATTATGAAATACGTTAACATATTTTTTTATGCTCACGTCTACTTCACATACGAATTGCTAAACGCGTTGTGGTGCATAATAAACAATACCATAGTACTGTAATGAAGGTTAGGTCACATGTAAATAGTAGACATTAAGAAGTTCAGTGTTAAACTACCCTCATAGAGGAAACATAAATGCCTTAAATATAATTATGTATGTCAAAATGGTCTACGCAAACAAAAAGAGCTGATTTTTATCTTCAATGTCTCGCCTAACTGCGTTAAACCGCGTCTTCCTGTTTGTTTCGTTTTTTGCAACAGGTGTTTTGCGAGATGTACTAGTACACTGCGGTACAATAAACCATTTAGATGATTTTGGTATACTTGAATGTTTATTTTCTCTTTTCAATACTTCAAACAATTTCTCTTGGACCAAATACGCATCGCCGCTGAAGTAAATAAACGCGACGGCCGAGGTTGTATCCGACTTGTGACATCACAGAGTGAGCAGGCGTGACAGGCACGTTTTGGCGGGTGTTTCAAACGTAAAACTTATCATAACTTTTCAAAACTAATTTTTTAATCTTAATACTTTGTAGATATATTTCTAACACACAAATGAATGAAAATCAAGTCAAGTACCAGCAAAAAATGTGCATGTTGTCTATTGTGATTTAAAGGCCACATGGTTGATTATCATCATCCCTGCCATAGCCATGCCCTCGTTAGCATGGGGGGAAAATGTAAGTGCTGTGTAAACAACCAGGCAAGGGACAATCACTAGGTTGAGATTGTGGTGGATTCATGTTACACATAACATGCATCACATTACATGTAAAATGTTGTCTTTTCAGGTGCTATAACATGATGCTTGACCTTAGCGCATAAAACTTAGTGTAGTGTATAGAAATGAGAGGGAAAATAAAATGTTGCTTCTCAGATTGAAATGGTTCAAAATTTGTTACACAAATGTATTAGTGTTATAACACTAATGTGAGCAACAATATGTTGCAAAAGTTTGAAGTTTGTAATTTATTCAAATTCTGTAAACAAGTAGGAGACGATCATAACCTGAAAGATCAATTTATATACTTCATAATATTATGCTGTATTTAGTAATGTACTAAAACTTGCAAACATAATGATCAATATTCTGAAATTTGTGCAAGTGTTTTTATTCTGAGGAACATACTGTAACTAAATTCCCGTACTGCATAGAAACTTTCTAAACATATATATCAATTAACAAACTAAATAATACTAGCTAACTTCTATTATCCTTGAATCTTCAATTACAAATGAAAATAACAATACATGCATTAAAATAAATACATGAGCAGATGACTAGACTAAAATAAAAATCCATAAAAAGCAAAGATAACACAACTCTATCCCTACTGTGACTGACCACCAAGTTCATATGCTAGTCAAGTTATCATGGAAAAGCTACATATTAACCAGAATTTCTCCAATTAACGCACTTTTCTATTTTGTGAAACAATTGCAATAGGTTACGTTGAAATACACTAGTTACGGTACAACCAGCTAACATGAATATTATTTGTAATGTGTTAGTGAAATGTGAATGTATTATAATTCTGGACTTGCAAGTAGAAATCGGTACAAAATATTTTACGGTAAGCCAAAATAAATACAATGAGGAAGGAGTTATACAGGAAAAGGAGCTATGCCGAAGTGGAGACTGCATATTTTGGTATCCAGTTTCAAAGGCCTGTAACTTGGCCATTGACGTTACTCATACATTGATAAAGTACAATATGTCATGCGTTCAAACATGTAGTTAAATGTAACCTAGATTTTCAATTGCTACGCTAGGTATACCTCATGTTGTAATAAATGTCATTTAAACAAATATTTACGTTGCCTTGTTAAAATTTTTGTATGTTAGCATATTTGGCATTTTTCATATGTCTAAATAAGAGAATCGGTAAAGTATGCAAGATATTTCTTTTGAGTATGCAATATACTTTCCATGACAATAACCTGAATAGTTTTCATCTGTTATGAGCAACAGTAATGGGTTAGTGAATGCTTATTTTTACCTCCTCTTATTACAACTAATTTTTTTGTTGGACCACAGTAAAAAAAGAGTAAAAAAAATGTTTTATTTGATTTGAAAAATGCAATTCACCTAAAATCCTCACCTATTTTATACAATGCATTAATTACCTTGATTTACTATGCTGTGAACATAAATTTTTAATAACTCGCAATGTTCCTAATTTTGTATAATTTGGTAACGGGAAATGTTGCCAGATTAAGATAAAATTAGTTAAGAGATTTGGGCAGCACTCAACATCCGAGGTCTTATATAGCCGAAGAGGGTGAAGCGAGGTAGTACGGAGCAGAGCTGAAATGAAAGGGTGAGGGAACGAGAGATCCCAGAGAAAACCTGTCGACCAGCCGCATCGTCTGGCACCATTCCCAATAAGAAAATTCGGGAGTGACCCCACCAGGAATCAAACCCAGTTCGCCTAGGTAGAATTTTAAATAAAAATGTATACTCCATAAAAATTATTTTTTTTACTTAACTACCATATTTTCTTACACCAATATTTCCTTTGAAAGTTAGTGTGTGACTATTTGCAACTTGTAAAGACACACTGCAAATTAAAGCAAACTGCATGCTTTTGGTTAGACCTCAAAAATTCATTCCCTGTAAACTGTGAAAGGTGTCCTTAATTGTTCACTTATGCAAACATCTAATGCTGTAATCACTGTGCTTTTCTTCCATCTGGCTGTTGCTCAGTGCAGTTAGGTCCAATCTTGTTTCCTTCCCTTCTGGAAGGCACTTTGTTACCTCGATTAGCTATCTTCAAGAATCCTCACTCCAGTGTAGCTACTTGTTAAACCCAGGCACGGTATCACTCCATTTCCTTACATCCCTGGTGAGAAAGGTAGTGCTTGTGTTGCAACTAGTGCAGAGTGTCCTTGCATCATCCCTCTCTTCTGGCCAGTCAGTGGGGAGCAGACAGCCTCCACACAGCATCCCATTTGCACCCAAAGAGCACAACTTCACAACTAATGTGAGTGGGAAAGACTCTTCAAATTCGTAGAGAGCAGGGAAGAGAGACTAGTCATTCTCTACTAAATTCTGCTGCAACATGTCGTGGCCTCAACTACTTTGACTTACTTCCTTCCCACTTTGTGGAATGAGCAGCTGACTGACATCCCTCTCCCCCCCCCCAAATTTTTTGTGAAGGTGGTATGGTGTAGGGTGAATTCACACATCTTCTGGCATGGCTGTAATGCCTTAATGAAAATTCAACTTTTTTTTGGAACTTAAAAACTATGGTGCGAGTATCACAAGATAGAGACAATTATGTCCTAAAATATAATATCCTGAAAGTATAATTTTAAGTTTCATAACACATTCAAGAACTTAGTTATGTCGCAGACTGGTATTACCAATCTTTAGCCCCACAATTTCCTTTATCTTCATACGTTTTCGAACTACAGTGGATTCTTGATTATTCGTTTTACAGTGAACCAACAAGAAAAAACTAAGCATGCGTGAAAACAATGGATGCGGACTTGGATTTTAAACCCAAGAAATAATGTACATAATCTCAAAATGCATTTTGTTTAAAACAACTTATTGAAATCAATTTATGATAAAATATTCACTTTAAATTAAAAATTCTAATTTTTTGAAAATGAGCAAAACTTTATTTTTATTTATAATATTTTTGTTCGGTGTTCTTTCGTCGGCCGAGCCATGCTCAATCCCTCTGTTAAAATTTCTAATGATTTATTTGCGACAATTTTTGCTTGTCATTACTTGCAAAGTGTTTTTCAAAACTTTACAATTCTAACCAAAAACGCAGCCAATAGTTTCCGATAATAATCACGCCCATCAAAATACTGCCACGGCTCTATCCTCATTCCAAATTAGGTTTACAATAACAAGACCATAGATAGTTGAATAGTGTCAGAGATTGTCAGATTCATTCTCATTGTTGCCAAACTACGCGTGCAGTAAACACGTAAGAAGTATACAAGATGGTTTCTCATCGTCGACAACATACGAATGCAGTAAATACGTAGGAAGCAGAATGGTAGTCTATAAAACTGTAGCGGAGCGTAAATAAGAGTATCGATAGCAAAAATTGAGTATCCTTTTTTGCATTCATATAGCATTCAAAATCAAACAATGCATGCAATCTTTGGCAAATGTACCAATGAGAAATATGGTAAAAGGTAAATAACAGTAACGAATTATCAAAAATCCACTGTATTTCATAGCTAAACGATTGTTCCCAATATATTTTGGCTTTCGGGCAGAATATCTTATCGATGGATGCCGCAAATTTATGTTTAAAAGTCGTAGCATGCTGGTTTTTTTAACATTGTTTATATAGCATAGTTGTTGAGACCGTCCAAAAAAAATACTGATATGGGGAAACAGAACAAATGGGATAATAACAACGAGATTTCCTAGTATACAGTTTCTTAACAATGTAAACTGAAGTTAGGCAAAATGAAATGTACGAGTTGGCTACTTCTATAGACATCAAAATAACACTAAAGGAACTTGCTTTTTGGCTGAGACCCCTAAAATCCAGAATTACAACATGGTATGCTAGAATTATACACCTCTCGCAGACTGCAAGCCAGGTTGTGCTTACAGTGGAACCGCACGTTTATAACTAGAATGGCCTATAGCGACACATCCGCTATTGCGATAGTTTTTAAATGCACTGTTATGTTCCCTATCATTTTAAAGGTACTTAACTTTGTTTATAACAAAAATCTGTCAATGAAGCCTTTCGCTATAGTGATAGGAACATTTGTAAACTCGTATTTTTAAAATGTTTAAACACGTCGAATGGCAAGTGACATTCGCCCACTTTGTTAGTCTGTGTGGCAACACTCGCGTCGGCCGGAGCTATGGTAAGAGGAGCGGGCGGATGTTGTGAGGGATAAGGAAGATGGTATTATAGTGGAGGGGAGAGGTACAAATGGGAGTAGAGCTAGTCGAGGCCAAGAAAAGAGGGGTACGCTGGAAAAATGCAGAAGAGGGAGGGGAATGGTGGCAGCAAGATGCTAGTAGCTAGCCGCTTCTTTTATGCTGTACTGTCTAGGTGGACGACTACTTTAGTTTAGTTGTTAAATAAAACGGGGATTTTGAATATTGCAGGTTTTTTATATTATTAAAAACGAATTTCAAATGCCAAAGTTGGTTATAAAGTTGTCTTAGATCGTAAGGGCGTGACCCGGGAAAAGTTTTGTAATTGAAAAAAGTTATTTCATAATCAGTGATTTTTGTTGTGCAAAAACGGGAATTTGAATATTGCTGGTTTAAAAGTATGAAAAATGGATTTTAAATGCCAGAGTTTGTTATAAAAATGTCGTACATCGTGAAGGCGTAACCCGAGAAAAGTTTTTAAATTTAAAAAAAAGTTTTCCATAAATGATGATTTTAAGTAACTAGTATTTAAAGAATGATTTCACGAGTGATTTTAAGTTGCTGTTTTAATTAGAAATACTATTGAAGGTTTACTAGTATGTTATTTTATATGTTGAGGGGTTGATTTGGTTAAATTACGTTTATTTCCTTGCGGGTGTCACACTCTGCTGAGCGAGCAAAAATTTGTTTGGAAACTTGGTTTTAAAATATTTTAAGTCGCGAAAATACTCTGAGGGCGTGTAATAAATGATTTAAAAACGTTTGTTTAGTTATTATTCTTTCAATAATACTTGAAAACAATAATTAGTTTTAAGAAAGCTTGAAAAAAAAAAAATTGTGATGTGCTGCAAGATGAAAGGTGTCCTATGGTCGTTAAAAGACCATTAACAACTGCTGTGGGCGGCCGGCCAGCTTTATTTTTCTTTTACGCGACTTGCTGGTTTTTTTTTTTTTTTGCAGTGTTGGAATGTTACCCCTAAAAAAAAACGTGTCGCCTCTTTCTTTTTTCTCAACCCGAGAGACTGGCTATCCTCTGCCTTGCACAGAAACAAAGAAGGTTTGAAGGAATTTATCGATCTGCAACATGAATGTGAAAGGGAGTGGAGGAGAAACTTAAACATGTGGAAGCTCTGCTTTGAGGCGTGACAGGTTTGTAAAATGTTGATTGAAGGGAGGAGAGACAGGAAAAGAAGAGGTAGGTGAAAAAGAGAGACAAGGAGTGAACTAGCGCGCCGATTGGTAGGCAATCAACTCCATCCCGCAACTCGATAATTTGGGGGAGGGGAAGAATAAAGGAGAAAGACACATGGCGCACATCTGCTGGTCGTTACATACACTTCATACGCATAGTTTACAGCATTCTTTAAACACAGGATCTACAAGTGCAGCCCGTGAGAACCTCCTGGTCGGAAGGGCTTTACACACAGTAAATTTTTGGGCACAACACTTTCGTACACTCTATAAAAAAAAAATTGTGTGATAACGATAACTTGCTATAGCTATAATTAATTTTGCCATTGTCAACTATTGCTACAATGCGGTTCCACTGTATGTACAAGATGTCTACCTGTTGGCAAGAGTTTGCTGTGCCTGCCTGTCTTAAAAATTTGCTGCTGTTCATTGCCAGAACGTCAAGAGAAATTCCTGTATTCACATGATCATCATAGTATGACCTTGAAATGAAAATTACCCCCACATCTTTACATTGGTCTACTGGAAAAAATAAATTCTCTGCTGTAAGAAGAGAGAGGGTAGTACGTTATAATTTCAGTTAGACATCAGTATGTGGGAAATAAAATAAATTAAGAACTCTAATAACACGCAGGAGAGCATGTACAAGGATTTCACTGTGACGTAACCAGATGACAGACGTATGTGTAAATATTTCGGAAGCACGGGAATTCCACATTTTTGCATCAAATAAAAATAATAAAGGAATTAAAAATAATACACACGTGCAGAAATGCAGACAACACACGTTCACCTTACCTTAATGATTAAGGAATACACTTCAGACTGAAAATATCATTGCATTTCCCACAAATACCAAATAATTTTTGTTCATACAAAAACTACAACCAATGCAATGACTGTGAATACACGCAGAAGTAAAGTACATTTAAATAAGGGTAATTTAATGCATAATTATTGTAGGTAGATAATATTAGGTCCTGATCACTCAGATTCACTAAGTAATAAATTAAGTTCTGGCCACTAGGTATAGGTCCAAAGGAAATTGGAAATGTTATTCAACCTCAAGTTTACGTTTTACAGATGTGCGTTGTATTATTTTGTAGAACGAAAGTTCAGAATAGAAATAGGATGTTGGTCACCATAGACATAAAAGCTCACACTCTCAGACAATTTCCAGGGACTTTTTAAAAAGAATTAAAAATTGATAGAAGCCTCAGAGAAATGTCTATATGATAAATATTAAACTTTATAAGAAAACCGCATTTGACCCAGCAACATAGTTCCATAGATATTTAAATATAAGACTTAAAGAAAGAAACTTATAAAACAAATCGATTATTAATCACAGAAAAAATATAAATTGTTCTATTCACAACTCCGCTGAGATAAAACTGAAATAAATAAATTTAGCTAAAAGTAAATGTGTGACACCAGACACACCGCAAAAAATTTGGACATTTAATTTTGCAAAATTTTAAACTTGGCACTTAGAGTTAAACATGCATCAAAAATTTCAAAAATAAAACAAACTATTTTATCCAGAAAGCAAACCTTTGACAAGACAATTGTAATTGAAGGCATTGTTTGGTCACAAAACGTATTTTTACTAGAAATTTGTGGCATATTTCTAAAAATGTTAGTGTATAGTGAAGTACAACTCACATGCATTAAAAACCGAAGTAGTGTTAGCACCACAAATCCTGGCGGGTGAATTTACAGGAAGCAGGGTGTGGCCGGTGAGGGGAGTGTTAGCTGCAAGCGCAGCCTGCAACAGCTTGAATGCCGTGCTAAAATCTTTGGTCTCCATATTATCAGTTGCGCGTTGGCCAATGCGCGTCAAATGTTTTTGTAATGGCTTGTACTGACGCATGACGGTCTAGGTACAAGAGCACGTCCAGTGTCTTGATAGGTGTGTTTAGGTTGTGTTAAATCGGTCACACAGGCTCGGGGGGCAGACCTTACTGAGGCGAGGTCTGCAGAATCTAGTGATTAGCATTAATTGTGCCTTTAAACAGAGTCGGGCAGATGGACTGCCAACTTGGCACAAAGTCTAGCTGCGTTAGGATGGGATTTCGTGTGCGGATTGTTGGCGGAGTCGCTGGCGTACCTCCCACTGCCGTGTGTCAGGTACTCATCGGCGTAGGTCTGGCGTGGGGTTTCCTGACCTGGCTGACTTGAAGCGACAGCATCTGCTGACCGACTCTGGAGAGAGGCTGGCTCTGCTGCAGCAGGCGGACGTCCGACCTGCTGATGGTGGTTGACTGTGCTGGTCAGCTGGCTTGATGGCTAGTACCAGAAGTAGGCCTAGACGAAGGTACTGGGGATTTTCACAAAGGGACCAAACAAGTTACTGGGGGGAACCGCAAGGTGAGGCCTCAACAGTTGGCGGGCAGGGTGAACTCGTTCCCGGGAGGTCAAGTAACTGAAGGCTGGGGTAGGCTGTTTAAGCAGTGCTTGCTTTTCAGCTAGGATTGCAGCTGCCTTTCTGTCGCTCCACTTACTTTCCCATCTGTGGGTGAACTGCATTTACCAGGGATGAGGTGCTACAGTTCACGTCCGCAACAGGGTGGCAGATAACGCTGTCCCTAGCTATACAGTGTATCGCAGAAGAGGAAGATCCCTACTTGCAAGAACCTGGCACTCCTTCCGGCGGGTTTATACGCGGTGGATGGAGTGGGTTAGCTGCCAAGGGTGATCAAGTCTCTTCGTCATGTGTATTGCTAGTGGTCATGGCTCTACCGTACGTGTGCACTAAGTACCTTTGCGTGCCTGGTCCAAAGTATAGGTGGCCAACTAAAGGGGTGTTTTGATGACATACATTAAGTCCTTTTCAGGGGGACAGGCCGCAGTTCTACACTAAGTTCGGCAAGCCAGTCTCAAATTCCGCGGTTCCCTGCCACTCCTTTGCGGGGTGACGCTTCCCAGCGATGACTAAGAACAATTCATACAAGAAAGAGCAGATGGCGGTTAAGACTAGTAACGTGTTTCATTCTGTCCAGAATAAAACACGGTGACCCGTACTGTCCTGTTATAACCAAGGTACTGATTAACTCTCGAAAAGTAAAGCAAAAGACAGGTGAAGGGGTCTAACAGCTTCCAGAGCCTTGCCTGAAGGGCGTGTTAGAAGAGCAAAGAGTAACGAATTAGGTAGCCGTCATAACAACGAAACCCTAACTGAAGCTAATGATCTCCTGAAGGGACTTAAAGGGGAGTATCGGGTGTAGGGTTGATGGCAAGTGTCAAGTGTTGGGGGGGAGGGGGCGATAACTCTCCAAGCCTACAAACCGCGCGTGCTTGAAGAAGTCCGGCGTTGGTAACTGGCGGTGATCACTGGGTGTTCTTCACGTGGCGGAAGAGAGCAAACAGAGCAGAAAGCCTTGGCACGACTTGTGCGAAGGCGAACTGTTGGTTTCATCTGCCGTTCTGCGGCGGTGCAGGGCCATATATCCACCTGCGCTAGAGGTGTGTCTGGTTCCTTCGGGCAGCTTCGGCGGGGGTGGCTCCTCCCTCGTAGGCGCGGAGCCGTACTTGCTGCCATCTCTCGGGGCAGCAGGAAGCAGGTCTTCCTGTTGCGCACATGGTATCTGCTGCGCTAGCTCAGGCGCAACTTCAGTGGCATGGTTTACTGGTTTTTCCTTCTCATGGGGTTTCGTTTAAGGCAGGAGTGATTTAATATTCTCTTTCTTTAGGTACATTCCGGTCTCCAGGCATCCACTTTATTTATGGATATTGAATGCTGGCTTGGGTGGCTGCCTTTCAGGACTGTATCACTTCTAGGGCACGCGGCGCGAACATGATGATACGTAGTTGCAGCAAAAAGAAACAGTCACGCGTCACGCGTCAGTACACAGCCAGGCCATCAGCTACTGCTGGCAGGGCTGTACCGTTAAACCAAGCGCAGGCACCTAGGGAAGTGAGCCGGCAAGACTTGCGGCGCTTACAAGTCCATGCTTATAGTATATTATATTCTAAATAGTATATAATAAAGTATAAATTTTTTTTAATAATTTTTTTAAGTGGCTTGTGCTGTTATATATAGTGAATAAACAGTTACTACCATTTGCTAATCAACAAGAAGGAATACTATTCTAAAAATTTCTGATATGCGAATATTACACAACCCTTAACATTTTTTTTACATAAAAATTAGAACTGCTTTCAAATCAAATGAATACAGTATTTAAAAATACTGTATAGTATGACAAATTTATTTCGTTTGTTATCATATTTAGATCTTATTTTTCAACACAATTAAACATGACATTGTATAGGCTTGATTGGCTAAATGATATCATTTGAAATAAAGACACCTCAAAAAATATAATTCAGTCACAACTTGTGCGGAAATTAACACACTATACAAATTATAAATTCATAAACAAACACAGTTCAATTGGAGAAAAAAACTAGGCTGAATTTCTGGATTATGGACTATGATAAACTGTGTGTTTGATGTGTTTTTCATTTTAATACTTCATTGTATATGTATAGAGGAAGTTCATTAGTCTTGTATGTGAAATTGGTCTTTATGTACAAATTACAGAAGAACACTTAAAACACACAACAGACAGACATATGCAAGTCACATAACGCATCAGTACCAATCAAACAGCATATTTAATACAGCAAAACAAGGGGAATCTAGAAGCTTTCAATTTTATGGAAAACTTTCAGGATCATAAAATTAAAGGGGTTATAATAGTATTTGACCTTTATTTCACTGCCAACTGATTTAACTTCACAACACAATAACCAGCGCAATGTCGGCATTCCTTAGTCCAAAGCACAAATATCCTGGCAAAGATTCCCGTGTTTTGGAATCTCAACATTCTCACTGCTTATAAAAACATTTCACTCCAGCATAATTACATTTCTACTTCTTCCTCTCAGCAAAGATCATTTTAAAAAATGCTTCATGCACTTTGAACTATTGTTTTAAGCCAACTGTCTTAAACCTATCCTTTTACTTACAATTTTACAGTAATACGCATCAAGTTTCAGTGCATGCAACACACGCACAGATGGGATCAGCTGCTGCTATCTTCAAGCACACAGTAAAAAAAACCTAAAATTGTGTCCTCCACGGGATGACCTCACAGCCAATGAATGACCTCACACATCACTTCAGCTGCTTGCCACAAACGTTCAATAGTCAATATTGCATGAAAAGAATTTAGAATTTTTCAAATCGCCCACAAGACGATTTTCTAAATTCAAGCTGCAACTGGCAACAATTACAAAGATCTCAAAAAAAGTGATATGCGCCCCACACTCACTACAGAAACTGCAACAGTTGCTGTCAAAACAGCAGAGACGTGTCACAAAACCTCAATTTCTGGGAGTAAAACATTTTTTTCGGGACAATCACAGTTCTGTTTTAATTTCCACAATCAGAGTGTCAAATAAATAATCTCCGCAAGCACTGTACTACAGCATTCCAAAACCCTTGGAGTAGTTTATAGCTTTCATGAGCCGATCGTGCAACTTTTCTCTACTCTCGTATTCGGGCAGGAGAAGTACATTAAAACATGTGTGTGCAGTGGGTAACCTGAAACAAAATAATACATTATAAACATGACCAGTTTTATATATTTACTTATTCTAAAGTTCTACTCACTAACCAACACTTTCTACCCCAATTACAGTACATGCCAGCACTTTTTCTGAACAAGGAACTTCGAAGACATATAAAAACGATTTTTCAGATGCTCAATAAGCAAAGCTTAATGCTGGTGCTTGGTCGAACGTTCAAATTTCTAACCAATCCCAAACTAAGGTTTCTGTCTGGTTTGAAAAAAAAAAAAACTCTACACAAAATTTTGGTTCAAGTTGTGTTCAAAAATTTACAAAAATCAATGTAAATAATGAACTTAGAAACAAATGTGCGCTAAAAACATCTCACGAGAAACACACAACACACGAGTAATCTGCATTGTTTTTGTTTATATCTGGTACAGCACACTGTTGCCAACATCCAACATTGTTTTAAAAGCTCTACAAAATTTAAAAATTTCAATATTACAGGTAATGAATTCTGATCAATAGTGGCAAAGTGATCAACAAAATGGCATCTTAGAAGACACTCTCATGCACAGGTTTCAAGCTGTTATATGCAGCGTCTATGGTGTTGTGACCACAATCGCAAACACTCGAGTTACATATAACCACAGAATCAACAGTGAACATGTTCATAAAGTTTTAGGTTTTGTGTATGTTGTAAATTGCTTGAACTGGACGACATATCGCAGATGTTTAATCTATACTAACTAAACTTGGGATACTACAATGCTGGTAGTCTGCAAAAAATTGAGTATTATATATTTGCAGTAAATACCATTCAAGTTGTACACATTTCAGGTGATAGCTTTCTCTTCAAATAAAAAAATTTCAAAATCACAGTTTTTTTTAAATGTTATTTCAGAACTAAAATTTTATTGGTTTTGGAAAATAAAAACACTTGTGCCAAGTGCAGTGGTTTTGCATGTTTCATATTTGTATTAAATGACTATGTCTATAACATGAGTCTGTGTTAAAAGACAAAAAAAAGTTAACAATGAACATGTCACAAATGTGAACTTCACAGGAAAAGATTCATTTTTCTAGTTTTCAGTCAATTTTAGTTAAAATAATGTATCCTAATTTGCTCTTAGGTGCACAAGGGCTGAGTTACAATTGAAACAGTTATAAAAAACAGACAAGAAAATATAAACCACTGACAATGTCACTAGTATGTTTCATTTCCGGTATTCCTCTCTTACCGCTTTCATATTTCATAGTTTCTGTATGGCTGGGTTGTCTCCCCGTCTTTTCCCGGATGATTATTGTTCCCGGCGGCCTTGTTTTAATCCATTAGAGGGCAGTGTGGTCCGTTTCTTTTTTTTTTTTGTGTATATAGTGTAAAGTGTTTAAGTTTAATGTGTAATTCCTGGGGTTTTAGTCCCCTTCAGGATACTCTGTATTCTTGGTTAATTGATTCCTCTCGCCTCTTCTTATACGAGGCCACATCTCTAGTTTATTTTTTTCTGTCCTTGCGGGACATATATACCATATGTAATTCTTTTTAACCATGTGTACTACATTATATTATTCATTTTTATTTCCTGCAGCGGGTTCGCTGCCATTTACTTATCCCCTTTTGGGGTTAATTGTTCTCAATGAGTAATTCCAAGCAATCTGTTTTTGTTTTATGTATTGTGTCTTCCCGCAATTCGTGTTTGCCCATCATGGCGATTAGGTTATTTTGTTGTGGGTAATTTCTGTGCAGCGTATTGCGTGTTTTAATTTAAGTTACTTTATTGTGTACTGTTATTCTTTTGAGGGTGAATATCGTGCTTCCTATTCACCAAATATATTGTCACACGTCAGTGTCTCCTTCTGAACTATGTTTTTAGTTACAGGTAGTTGTGGAGTGTTTGTTCATGCCCTGTCTTCGCGCTGTCCGTATCCTGGAGCGTGGAGCAGTTGTGTTGTATAGCCGTCCGGCCTGGACTGGGTCGTGAGCTGTTTTTGTTCGGTGTGCATTAGCACTCCCGACGGTTTACGACTTGTCAGTCCTGTATTTATCCAGTGTTTGCGTGACCACGTTAGTGTGTGGTCACTGTGTTTCTGTTTGAGAATTGATTTCTGTTCCCTGTAAGTGTGGGGTTTCACCAAAAATTCCATTGTTTTGTCTCACTTCCTTCCGCGGTGCGCGGCCAATCGGAGCCCAGGAGCTCTGTGATTGGGCGCGCGCTGCGGAGTCGGCTTGAGCAAAACTGTGTTCATTTTATTTTCGTGCCATTGTATTTTCAACTAGTGCCATGATCCTTTTCTTTTACTGACACCTATGGTTGCGGGCGCCTTGCCCGCCGCTACACGAATTAATTATCCCCATTTGTTTTACACTTTTTTCTTATTAGTATCCCGTAACATTTACACCCCTGGTTGTGTGGACACCGCAGATCTGCAACGCACAACACCTACTCACTTTCCTTTTATTTACTTAACTTCTCTGTCCTCTCCATTTGCGCACATTTACACCCATGGTTGTGTGGACACCTAGATCCACAATACACAACATACTTACATCTTGCTAATCCGTTTTGATTTTCTAATGTTCTTTTATGTTCTTCATTTAATAACTTATATCGATGGTTTTGTGGACGCCTTAGATCCACACGGCTCACCGTGCCTGTCTTTTCATTACAACTTCTTCCCCTTTTTAGCTTCACTTAATATGATAACACTATTTCCTTTCCTTTTACTATCCTCCTGCTAGTGTTTGTTCACTGGTAGTGGGGGTATTTATTCCCATAAGACTTACTGTCTGTTAAATGGTCATGGTTTTTCTTTATTATTAGGTTTTAAATTTTAATTTAACTTACTCGTCACTTCGGGGTTTTGGTGAATTTTTCCCCAGTTCGCATCACTATTGTTTATTCCTATATTTGCCCAGTTATTGTTCCCAAACTGTCTGTACTGTAGAAGAGCTCCACATATGAGCTGGAATGCATGTAAATTGTTTAACTGTTCCTGTTCTTGCTTCCTGTACTTATGTCAATTTGAAAATAAAACAAATATTCAAACAAACAAACACTAGTTCAAATATAAAACGTAACCTTATGGTATTTATGTTTTAGACCAAAAAAATGTAATGGAAAATTTGAAGAATTCCCACCACGAACAGAAAAATGATTACTAGGAAAAGAATTATGAAGGTAATTATTCATGTTCTGATGTTTCAGCATACAATAACCAAACTACTCAAGCAACTGTTGCAATATCTGAATACAAGTTCTGCAAACTTCAGGATCAACTATATCAACACTTGTACAATACCATAGTACAAAACCTCCAAAAAATTATGAAAACTACAGTGAAGAGAATAAAGGAGATGCCATAACAAAAAGTGTTTGCAGAAAAAAATATAAACAGTTATGCCATACAAACACGACTTTCAGATATGTTTAAATTTACATTATCTTCTCACAGTAAAAGGTACAGGTGGAGACAGACATTTCAGAACACAAGGATGACAACACCGCTGAAGGGCCTCATACACGAGTACGTTGGGAAGCTCCGAGACAGCGAGCTTCTCAAAAAAAGAAAAAAATGAAAGAAAAAAAAAAAACTAACTATGCCATAGTGAGAGAGGTAGCATATTGTCCCCAATATGTCTGTAAATTTTTCACGAAATTTCATACCAATACTCTACTTACACAGTCGTATCGCATTATGACCACCTGCTAGATGTGCCACCTGCAGTGCATAGCCCATGACGTATGGCCCGTGATATGGGCTGGAGAAGCGGTTATATAATGTGACCAACTGGCAGGCTCTACACAGTGCCCTTTCTACCATCATGGGTAAGGGAAGCGATTTAACAGAGTTGCAAAAGGAATGATCGTCGGCTTTCAGACCAAGGGGGGCAGCATTTCGGAAACAGCGACCTTTGTGAACTGAAGTGCCCCTGTGGTAAAGGTGTATCATGAGTGAAAAAAGTTGCCAAACGGTAATTGACCTAGTCTCTGAAGAAGTGGCAGTGAGGGGGTGAGGGCGACCCCACGTCAGCGGTGCTCATACTCGAGTCAACTGCAGGTGAGCTACAAGGTAGCTGGAAGCACGGCAGGCATCGGTGTACTGGAGGGCAGAGAGGCGTCGTCGTAGAGTAGAACTCTCGACAGTGCTGTGTATGGCAGTGACAACTTGAAGTCGGTTGACTCTCGGGCAGAGTGACATTCTGCGAAGGTAGACGAAACATCAGTGGATGCTCGGGCACAGTAACAGCATGCTACTGAACTGGCGCAAGACAACCTCTCGGTGTGCTCTTGGGCAGAGTGACGTTGTATAGATGACTGACACGAGACAGCCTCGAACTGAGGACTGCGAGTCCTATTTATAGGTGGCACATAGGACAAGCGTGGGGGTTGCGGGGTGTGGTGAGAGAGAAAACGCAGAGAAAAGACACAGAGAGTAGCAGCGGTGAGCTGGCGAAGATGGTCGAAGTTGGCGGCGAGTTACCCTCACCCAGCCAAAGGCTGGAGAGGTAGAGAGCAGCGATGTGATGCAAGTGAACCAGTTGATACTCAGAAGCTCACTCCAGCACCTCATGTACTGGAGCTCTCAGCTACTACTGCCTTCCTCATGAAGGACTACCGCTACCTGGCAACTGGAGAGGCATCACCTCCCAGTTCCCCCCAGCTCCCTCTTTCAGCCACCCTACAAGACCGCCGGTGAGCCACATCCTATTGTCGAGAGATTTCGTCAAGTACTTCCTGTACCACTAGGAATAGCCAACCCATGGTTCAGACACAGCAGGACCAGCAGCCCTCCACGGACTCCTCCCAGCACCAGCAGCCGCAGCACCACCTTCGCCCAAAGACTGGGTACGAGTGCCAGCCAGCACCAGCAGCAACAGGGGGCACGAGCCGAGTCAGGAGCTACCCCGGGCCACGCCTACTACAAGTAAACCAGTGTCTGTGTGCAAACCAGTAGTGCGAAGAACTGCTCAGCCCACACCTGACTTTGTACCATGCCGTCAAACAACGCACTCCAGTTTATATACCGGGTGGGGAACAGTCAGCAGCCAGTACAGTCAATCCAGTTGTATAAGCCCATGTCTCTGAGCCACACGTCTTAGCATGATGTCAGTCAGCCGACATCTCGCATCAAGAGTTTAAGGAAAATGAAGTTCCAGTTAAACAATGGGTCGTTAAAACCCAGAAATAGTTAGAAGGGAAGGCATTACTTTGGTGGAACAAATACAGAGAGTTTATTATAGAATGGGGGCAACTTTGTTCCCACTTCGCCACCCAGTTCTCAGGTGAAGAAGTATTAGCACATTTGACTACAGAGTTCCACAGTCAAACCCAGACCACCGAGGAAGAGGCAGAAATTTTTATCTGGCGTAAAGTGCAAATGCACTGCAGGATTTTTCCCGAAGTAAACGAGGAAAGCTGTGTCCATAATGTTACGCATATGCTGCTTCCTAAATTCCAGGTCGAGGGCGATTAGGGGAAGAGGTGAACAACAGGCGCGCCTGAACCGCCGCAGCATGTGACAGAAGTTAAAGAACCCAGCCAGACGGGAAACACCAGAACCGGGGTGCGAAGCAGGCCGCCGCCACGCCCCCACCACCGGGAAATACGAGCCCATCTGCATTCAAACATTAGCCAAAGAATTTGACCCACCTCTGAAGCCCTGCACATAAAAGTGGTGATTAATGGAAGTCGGGCACTCACCCTCTTAGACTCCGCTGCTACGGGTAAATTCATACAAAGTAACTTGCTCACCCCTGCACAACAAGCTTCACTTCACCCACAAACCCACCTAGTGCATATGGCACAGCCCAACCAGACCCTCAAGGTCGATGGCCGAACTACTCGGACAGTAGGGATATACCATCAAGTAAAACCAAACAGAGTTCGTAGTCTCACCCGATATTACCGAGGAGGTAATTTTGAGGCAACCATGGCTACGCCAAACACAGTGCGTTATGGATCACGGCCTACAGCGTATCTATATCGGAGACAAGCACATGGTGACTGTCAACTGGGAACACAGCCGGAATGCTGCAATTCCATCCCTGATAGCACCCTAAAAAATTAATCACCAGGATGCGACACCTCATAATGACAAGTTCTGGCAATGAAGGAGCAGGGGATTGTGGAACCGTCAGAATCGCCTTACAATTACCGGGTCGTCTTAGTCCTGAAGAAAAACAAGAAAGACAGGCAGCTACGATTCTGTGTGAATTACAAGAATCTAAACGACATTGCACAACCCATCGTACCGCCGGCCATTATCCTAACTCACATTCTCCAGGATATAGGAGAACCTAAAAACTTCAGTACCCTAGACATGCAGTCGGGGTACTGCCAGATTTCTGTACATCTCGACAGCAGAAAGTATACCGCTTTTACTACTCCAGAGGGCGAAACCTTGCAATTCCAAGTAATACTATTTGGGCTAAAGAATGCCTCCGCCACTTTCCAGAGGTTAATGTCTACGGAGGTCCTCACGGGATTTATCAACCAATTTTTGAATTTTGTTTTTCCTACCTCAACTACATAATTGTGTACTTAAAGTCCTGGGAAGAGCACTGCAGACAGGACACCTCCAGAGAGTACTAGAAGGACTCTAATTACATGGCTTAACCTGTAAACTCTCTAAAACCCATTTCAGAAAGACAGCCATAGACTACCTGGGTTACATAGTCACACCCGAGGGGAACTACCTCCAAGCCGCCTCGATACGAGCCATAGAAGAGGCAGAAAAACCAACCACTAAGAAACAGCTGTGCCATTTCTTGGGCCTGTGTAACTGGCTACGCGACTACGTACCAGACATCGCTCGACAAATTACACCCCTCAAGCCCCTCCTAGAGAAGGAAACACCTTGACGGTGGGGAGAACAACACTGCAATGCATTTATCAGGTTCTCAACCTGAAACAAAGCTTCCAGAATATTGAGCAACTTCACCGACCATGAAGGGACAGCCCCCTTATACTGCAGACTGACGCCTGCCAGAACGGACTGGGGGTGTCACTATACCAAGAGAACTCCGCAGGGCAACCTCAATTCATTGCCTATGCCAGCACTCTCTTGAACACCACCGAACAAAAGTACCGCATCAATGAACAAAAATGTCTCGCTGTGATTTGGGCAGTGAGAAAGTACTGGTGTCTCTTGGAAGGGAGGCACTTCATACTCCGCAACGAGAAATTATAATTTTTATCTCTGCAGAAAGTTTGTTTTGCTATCTAAAGTGAACATAAAATACATAAAAACACATACCCTCTTACATTTTTCTGAGAATAGAATAGAAATAATTGATTGATACCTTTGTGCAGCTCTCTTGTTCACTGCAGTACATGCAATATTGAAAAAGTTTTCAAATACATATCACACTCACAAACCAGTACTTACTGCATTATGCCCTAATTACTTTAAAATATAAACAGAACAAACTATATTTCTTACAAAAAATTTTCAAAGTTAACTGAAAAATAAAAATATATTTACAAAAAATTTGATAATTTTGGATTGTTTTTGCTTGGTCACACCCACGTTTGCCAAATAGTCATCGATTTGCCACGTAGCATTCATTACACTGTCAGTTACATTGCTTTGAGCACCAAAAATGTGTTTTCATACACCACAGGTCTATTATAAATTGCATCGCTAAAATCCACGTCACGTCTGTAATAAATTGAACTGCTAAAATATAGGACACGTCTATTAGAAATTGAATTGCTAAAAAACTAACGTCTCTTCTATACATCTCTGTTAAAGCTCATTTCACGATGAAAACAGCGTGTATAATGAATGTGTACGTATCAAATTGAAAGTAGGTATTCCTTATGGAATGGTTCATGGTCATCGTATAGGTCAGCGCTGTTTACATACACGATGACCACGAAACATGTCTGAAAAATACCTAATTTCATTTCGATACGCACANGATGACCACGAAACATGTCTGAAAAATACCTAATTTCATTTTGATACGCACGCGTTCATTATGTACATGTGTTTTTATCGTAAACAGACAAATAGATTGTTACTGGCTGCAAGCTCTCAAAACGACGTCTATCACGTTCGTTTATTAATTCTTGGGTGATGCTAGTGCACTAAGTGCACAGAGTTCACGACTGACCATCAGATATTGTATTTTCACAGTTGGTAGCTTACTTTGAGTACATACATTTTCTTCAAAACTGCATACATCTATGACAGTTCCAAATGTAAACAATTGTTTCGTTGTCTCTCTTTAGGTTATTACTTCAATATGTGTTTCAAATGTTATGTTCAAAGAAAAACTGCATTGGATTTGTGGCAGAATTTAACAAATTCGACATTAAATGCGAGAAATGAAAAATACTATGATAGTTAAAAGCAAAAAAAAAAAGCATTGTGCTAAATGTAAACATAGCGGGACCATAAAATAGTGGTGTTATATGCAGGAAAATGTTATAAACGGAAACATTATAATCTGGTTTTACTGTAGTTCTGAGCAGCAGACTCCCAGCAAGAAACTTAAATTGGTTTCATGTGGGCCTGGACACACAACACAGAAAAAAAAGTTAACAGTTTGGTGACATCTTTTATTGTGAAAGGACTACATTCATTTAGAACAGTGGAACAACCAAAATTTCAAGACTTAATTCAGGGACTTCAGCCAGGTAAAATAGTTTTGATGAGAAGAGCTATCATTAACTCGATTACAGAAGAAGCAGGCTAAAGAAATGCTAACCACAGTTACATATGTAACAACAACTACTGACTGCTGGAAATTATTCATTACGCGCTTCAGCACTTCTTGAAACAGCTTAGTTCAAAAACTACTTGCTTGACAAGTCCAAACTGCATCACTTATGCGGGTATGCCACTTTCAACTGCTGTTTACTGTTTACTGTTTCGCCCTCCACAGCCAGCAGCTGGGGCCAGACATGACTAATGAGTAAGGCCCCCTAAAAGTGGTAAATAAAATTTCCAAACTTCGTCATAAGAAACTGTTAAAAGCGGTACAAAAATTTACTTAAAAACATTAAGGTGGTAAATAAAAACATTAAAGTGGTGAAAAAAACTTTACTGTTTGTCATGAACGTTTCAAAATCCAGCGCAAAAAACTATAAAACAATGGAATTGTGTCTTGTAGGTAGATAAACTGAAAATAATTCGTAAAAAAAAACAGGATTTTCATATTTCACGTTACTGGCTACTAAAAAATTATATATAAATTCTCATTTAAAATATTATTTATGATTACATTTAACACAGCACTACAAAATGTAAAATATATAGTACAGAAAAACATATGTATATATATTTGTACAAACAGAGTTCACTACTGAAACCAGTGTCAAATTGATAAATGGCAATATATGCAGAAACANGTATATATATTTGTACAAACAGAGTTCACTACTGAAACCAGTGTCAAATTGATAAATGGCAATATATGCAGAAACAAAAAATTAAGACTTCTAACTTAAGAACACACACAAAAATTCACCACTAAGTTTTGAAAATGAAAATACCAAATCCTATCACAAAAACAAATATATCTTGTTTAGAACAGTGTCAATTTACATGATAGCACCAAAGTATTTGGCAAGCATTTGCTCAATGTTGTTCTGTTTTAGACCTGTCCGCAAATCAGTTAAAATGTGTCCATNCCAAAGTATTTGGCAAGCATTTGCTCAATGTTGTTCTGTTTTAGACCTGTCCGCAAATCAGTTAAAATGTGTCCATTTGCAGAGAAAGCCCGCTCGCTGTCTGCATTTGATGTGGGAATCCACAGCATTGACACAGCTTGTGACACAAAAGTNATGCAGAGAAAGCCCGCTCGCTGTCTGCATTTGATGTGGGAATCCACAGCATTGACACAGCTTGTGACACAAAAGTTGAATGTTGCTCACATAGACCATGCAAAACATTGAGGATATCAGTAGTTTGCCCTTCTTTCAAAACTCCTGAAACTTGCTGCTTAAAAGCAAGATAGTCTTGCAGGAATTCTGTCTGCGTATGTTCAGTAAAGAAAGACTTCCTACAGACGCAAACAACTTTTCATTAACGATGTTGTTTGTTATATTTCTGACAGAAAACAATTGGTCGGCAGTTGCAAAAAATTGTTTTGAAATGTCTTTATCCTTAAGACTGTGTATTTTGGAGTGACACTTCAAACCCACATTTTGTAGGTCTTCCTTCATTGCACACTTCTTAACTTATGTTGGCAGTTGAGTAATAGCAGCAGAGGTTTTTTCTCTAAATATGCATCTGCTTACTAACAAAAAGGTGTTCTCTAGCTCTGATAACGAGTATAATTTGTGACATAGGATGTACTGTGAACTCTCAAGTTCCATAATGTTCTCAATAAGTGCAGTGCAGTGTTCTACTAAAAAAAGTGTATAGCACTTCACAGTGTCACACTCTGCGATACTTAAGTTGCTGAAATAGTTTGTAGCACTACCCTCAGGTTCCGTTTGCTGAAAGAATTCAATCAGATCTTCAAGATATTCTGCAATGTACTCAACAGAATGAAACCAAGAGTTCTACCTGGTCATCACTGGTACTGGGAAGAGGGTGGCTTTATTTTCCCCACCAAGATACTTTTCCTTCAGGAAAGATACATATCTGTATTTTCTCTTCCGAGCATTGAGAAATCCTTGTTTGGCATTTTGAACACATGAATTCAATTGTGGCAGTGAAACACTCCACAAACTAGCTACAATGTTAGGTTTGACGTGAACCGCACGTTCACGAGTCCTTTTGCCCACTGACTGCCGCAGTGTGTCCACACCAGACGCACCACACNCACGTTCACGAGTCCTTTTGCCCACTGACTGCCGCAGTGTGTCCACACCAGACGCACCACACCGACAGGCTTGTGGACATGAGTGCATTAGTGTTTATTATTTATTCAGTTTATTTCGTCAGTGTATTTGTAAATAATGTCAGTGTGTAATTCATTTATAATTTGTTTTGTCATCAGGAGACAATTTGCCCAGCCACAGCCAGAGACATGTGACATTCTACATTTGGCAATGCTGTGGCTGGTGCAATGAAAACATTTAGAATAAGTATTATCATTTTTATTATGTATTTGTGTAATTGTAATTATGTTTTGTTGTGTTAATTTAGTTCATATCATTTTTCATCCCATAATCATCTTTTAGTGTATATTATGTTTCACTGTACCACCGCATGGCGTCGGCGGCGTCTAGGCGGCGGAAGCCGACGCACATTTCCGGCAGTATTAGCCAGGACTTGGACGAGCTCGGACGTTACGCTCTCCCCACTCCGCAGAAGCCCTAGCAAGGACATCATCTGTCGAACAGTATCCAGTCGCATCCATAACATTATAAATCATTATCATCATCTCTTTCCTTACTTAACTTGCATAGCGCCGAGGGGAGAGCGACGTTATTATTTATCGGGAATCAAAAGTGCATTTCGAGCTTCACATGATAAGACCACGTGGTCGCTTGTAGTTCCGGGCCATTCAGGCCACGTGTCTTCTGTATAGTTGAGTGTACATAACGGGGTAATAAATACCTTAACAACCAGCACCACTGTTTTTATTGATAATCAAGTAAGGCGTGCGAGGTGGCCCACAACCTCGGCAACATGTGTATGACGGAGTGTTTACCAGAGTCCCTAGGCTGTCGGCCGAATGACCCTACATCTCATCAGCTCACCACAGAGCTGTGGCGCCGGGCACACACATATTACTTCACAACTCTGGAAACACCGCAGATCAAGTTGGCTTTATCGTCGTAGCCAAGCTTGGTCACGTCAGGTTTATGTGCCCAGTACTGAACATGAACCATGCTTTTGGAAAATATCACCCTCAAAGAGTCCATACATTTAGTAATGTAGCGTGCAGTCACTAACCACTGCTACAACATTTTCATATTTAATTTCATGCTGTGCTACCACAGACAAAATTGCTCGTGAACACTCAGTGCCATTAGCATTCTCCAATTATTTTATGCCACCAACAAACACACGTTGTTCACCAAGTCTGAAAGAACACGTATCAAATCAAAAAATACGCAGCACCCCATTCTGTTTGTGGTTTCATCATACATGATACCAACTTTCTTTTTTTTTTAAAGCCTCCTTCAATTGAGTGAAATGATGCTCTCTGATTTTTGGGACATAATTTTCCCTCAGGACCTGGGCCGTTGGAATATCTCCCGAATCTGAAATAAAAGTGAGAAATTGGGTAGGCCTACTTCTTTGTTTATTTTTAAAACTTATTAATTTCATTTAATTAACACAAGCTTGTAAGGAAAATTCAGACAAATTGCTGTATTTTCTGGTTTACATTTGTAATCAATATTTTATAGCAATAAAAAAAGGAACCTAAAAATTTGACATGTAGGCCTACATTGGAAACGTGATTTCAAAGAACTAAATAAAAATTGTTGGTTTATGACATTTAGAATATGTTGATTTTATAGTAACCTATGAAGATCTATATTTTTTCACAAAGTGGGAAGACATCCTCTGTGCAAATATATAAACGAAAAATACAGATAGACAAAAACCCTGCATTTACATGCTTACCTGGTACATATTTTCGAAGCCAATTTTTCAAGTACTCATCGTCTGCCTATTCAATAGCTATGTTGGCTGCAAGCAACATTTTCGTGAAGTCTATCATAAACTCTTGTTTATTTTGTTTCGTTGTCTGACTTCTATCAACTGCGCTAACAATGCTCAGTTGTTTGGGGTGCTATTGTTTTTTAGGTAGAATTCTTTTGTTCATTTGTGCGAATCACCTTGTACATGTTTTTGCATGTGTCTTTGCGTTACCATTCAACACGGCTGTCGCAGTATTTACACATCAATCATAGTTTTGTTTCGTTTATCAAATATGAAGAAACCATCAATTTTAAAATCCCGTTCCCGTTCATGGCATATTAAACAATGTCTGAGTATTAAAATACGTTAACACACGTAACAGGAACCCACGCAAAAACAAATAGTAAAGTAAATACCAAATAAAAACAGTGGAAACTAGTGTTGTCAACTTAGATGTATCATCTATTATACTAGGCAAAGAATTAAGAAACACCAGGAACTATCCTTTTTTTTTAATACCAAATAGTAATGTTTTCTACCTTACACAACAGTACAATTAAACATTTTATTATTAATGTTTAGAAATATACGTCCCGCGTATAGTATTCCCCAGGTGGTATCGTGACTTGAGAAAGCAAAAACACGGCAGCATGTTACACAAAATGGCGTCTATCAATGTGCATTTGTAGCGCGGTGGCGGGCATGTGANTTAATACCAAATAGTAATGTTTTCTACCTTACACAACAGTACAATTAAACATTTTATTATTAATGTTTAGAAATATACGTCCCGCGTATAGTATTCCCCAGGTGGTATCGTGACTTGAAAAAGCAAAAACACGGCAGCATGTTACACAAAATGGCGTCTATCAATGTGCATTTGTAGCGCGGTGGCGGGCATGTGAACTACGTAAGATATCTTTCTCTTGTACAGCAGCGTAATAATTTTCTCATGTACGGCATCTATGACAGAGATCACCAAGTTTACTTTCTACGCATGCACGATAAAGGATATTTTGTTTAAGAACATGAGTGAACAAATTATTGCACAATTGAAAAGCTATTCATTTNTAGCGCGGTGGCGGGCATGTGAACTACGTAAGATATCTTTCTCTTGTACAGCGGCGTAATAATTTTCTCATGTACGGCATCTATGACAGAGCTCACCAAGTTTACTTTCTACGCATGCACGATAAAGGATATTTTGTTTAAGAACATGAGTGAACAAATTATTGCACAATTGAAAAGCTATTCATTTGTTCACATTTTTTTTACCTTCTTACAAACTAAGATAAAACATTAAAATGTACTGTTTGTAGACCAATTTCTGAACATGTTTTGGGGGTTAAAATTTTTTTTTTAAGTGTCAATATTTTGTAAATAAGTTGCAACCAACTTTCTGTAGTCGTTTTTTTTTGTAAAAATGTAAAGCCTATACATGCCGAAATACGGTAATTCGTCACATAGTGTTAAAATGTAAGTGCGTGTTTGCTTTGCAATACTGTAAACCAAATTTTACTGGAAAACGTGGCTATATTTAGCGCATTAAAGTCAGATATGCCATATTTTGCGTAAAAACTAAATTTTGCGTCGATTTCGCATTTGTCGTCATTTATTCGCGATCGCGAAAAGTCCATGGCCCTACTAATGAGGAGTGCTGATAACGTCACTTTTGTTTGTCCTCCCTTAGCTCTATGCCTGACAAAGTAGTGTAGCTATGAGAAAAGGTACTGGTTTGTAAGATGAGAATGACAACTCAGTTCCTGTGTATAACTATGTTTGGTGGAATGCATGATATTAGATAACTCAGTTTCATTCAAACAAAGCCTTGAGTGTCATGTGCCGAACATAGATTCTACAATATCGCAATTTGCGGTGTGAAATATAATTTGCGTCATGTGCGAATTTGGCATCACCAATTGTGATGCAATACCATTTAAATTAAANTTGCGGTGTGAAATATAATTTGCGTCATGTGCGAATTTGGCATCACCAATTGTGATGCAATACCATTTAAATTAAATACTGTTACACACATTCATAAAATTGGGCTGTAGGCCTAAAGGTGAAAGATGCAAAGTTTTAAATGTTTAATTTCAGCTATGAATAGTCACTTGCCAACTTATCTCAAATGTGCGAGCAAAAACTATAAATATACATAAAAAAAACAGCATATCAGATGTCTGTAAAACAATTTGTCTTAGCAGGTTAAATTTCCTCTCAATGAATTATTATGNAAAAAAAACAGCATATCAGATGTCTGTAAAACAATTTGTCTTAGCAGGTTAAATTTCCTCTCAATGAATTATTATGAACCAACAGCTTGAACTATGGAAGTTGCGGGCGAAACTTAGACAATTATTTCTACTACGTTTATTATTTGCTATTTATAAAATTAACTCAAATTAAAATATTTAAGCACAATCAAATCACCTTGCAGGCACGAAAAGTTTCTGCAACAATAAAAGTGCAAATTGGGAAAAAAAATTATGTATTATTGGGATAAACAAACATCATGAACGCGTATGCGCAGAATCAATCAACTTACAGTTCGCTACTTGGCCAATTGTAAAACTATTGTTTTGAAACATAAATAAGTAATGTTTCGTGATGCACTCAGAGTTGAAATTATAAGCTTTTAAATGTGATAACTATCGCGTGTAAATCAAACATTGTACAGCTGACTGTGTTACGAAGTTTTCATAAGTAAATGCATTACAAAGTGTGGTGGCCAAAACAGTGTGTTTAAACTACACACTCGAATAAAAGCAAGTTTGTGAACTACAACTCCTAGTAAATTATGATTATCAATGTTGCAACTTGTAGCAATCTTGTCAAAAAATTAATTCTCTTCATTCATAGAAAATATATTTAAGATTAAGGTGCAGCAGAATCTTGAGAAAAAAATTGATGACTTTGAATTAAAGAAGAACAGGTGGAATCAAAGCATCAAAGAATCAATACGATAAAGTAACACCACAAAATATTGCCCTAACCATAATACTTTGTAATATTTTGCTATATTTTATAAATACCAAAGTTGTAAACATTTTTCATTACAATATTATAATCAAATATTAATTTTCTACATTGTTGTAAAGGGGGGAGGACAGCTGCAGTCCTGAAAGCATTTTCATTAGTTTGTCTTGTTTATTTTTCAATGTCCTATCACATGAAGCCACAGTGTCTTTTACATTGCACTGTTTGCCTGAATACATGATTATTTTTAGTTGGTACTTCAAAAAAGGATACACAGAGGTTTCAATGTGCATCCAAAAGTTTTATGCTTAATGTATAACCAAAATATTTGGTGATTGTAGGGGACAAGGGCAGCAGTATGGGTACAGATATTTAAATCTACATTATTTTCAAGCAAACACAGTAAATCCTTTTTAAGATGTTCCCAGTAAAATTTTTCTGATTAATAAGCTTGAATAAATTTGCACTTGGTCTATAACACATGAGTAATTCAAAATTAAACCTTCTTAAGGCACTGTCCTGTCTACTATCTCTAAATATTTCAGTTTCTCTAGAATTATCTGATAATTTCAAAGCAAGGTACCATGCAGTGCTAACCTGTCAGAATCGGGCCCGTTCCTCGCAATGATGAGCTTCAGCTTGCTGAGGCCACCCACTGGAACTCTGTCACTGCCAGTGGCAAATTGCAGCAGCTTGCGCTTGCTTTCCAAGGGCATCTTGTGCACTATGTCCCAGAAGAACCTGATCACCTGACTGTCCGACGAGTACCCCCCATCATATTCCGTTGCCTCCTCCAGCTCGTTGAAGTCAAAGTTCTGCAAACATCATTCACATTTATTTTTAGCTTCACATTGCTCCACTGACAGTATTTTAACTGGAAAATAAGCATGCCTACACAAGCAACCAAGGCATAAGGAAACAATGGTAACATTTCTAAAATTTTAATAACATATTTTGTATAATTTCTGGTTTTCAAAGGTGTTATGCACTCTCCTTGTTTAAGGACACTTCATTCAATGTTTGAAAAAACAAGCAGTACTTATAACTTACGTACTTACTTCTTACTTACTTACTTACTTACTTACTTACATATTTATCACTCTCTTAAGAAAAACTTTGTTTAGAATTTTCTTGACATAATTAAAACAATGCAGATTTCTGTGAGCAACTTCTCTCTTGCCAAATGATACCACTTTGCCATGCCTGCTGTATGTAATTCAATGATACAAGATGTCTTTGGCTTGTTCTGTCTATAGAGCTGTTTCACTAAGGCCGATATTCCAGAACGTTCAGTTTGGCATTATATATGTGCTACCATCTAGGGCGATTGAAAAGCATTAACTAAACCTTAACTCGCAGAACGCATTTCTGAACGTGTTTTATTTATGTCCTGAGATGGTAGCTATAAACAAATGAAAGCCCACACAGAAGCGTTTATTTGAAATAGATTTTGCAAAAATGATTACCTAAACGGTTTATTTATTACGTCATCNCGCAGAACGCATTTCTGAACGTGTTTTATTTATGTCCTGAGATGGTAGCTATAAACAAATGAAAGCCCACACAGAAGTGTTTATTTGAAATAGATTTTGCAAAAATGATTACCTAAACGGTTTATTTATTACGTCATCTATAGTGCTGGCAGTTATTACAGACTTAAAATAAATGCATAGAGTAATAAAAACAAATTATTATTATTATTATTACTATTATTATTGTCTGGCATGATATAACTTATGTGGTATAAGTATATATTTCATTCTTTATTACGTGACAACTTATGGAACATAATATGGCATGTTTCGCGTTCGTAATGTGGCATTTATATACGNAACATAATATGGCATGTTTCGCGTTCGTAATGTGGAATTTATATATGTAAATTTTAAATGGTGCACATGCCTTTTAACAGCAAAATTTCAAATTTATATTTATATGTTCATACTAATAAATAAATCTACGATACTTTGCGGTCCTACAAGTCAGAGCTGTATTGTATTAATTTGTATTATTGAAGCAGGAGTTAAAGAATAAAATAGCACATGGATCAAGTTCATAACCCCAATGTGAAGATACTGAACAATAATGCAGTCTTTCATTTGTGCTGTATGTAGCATGGGATCTGAATACATAACCTTATTTTATGTCCTGGTAATAAAAATGTGTTATATGCCCCTGTGTTTCACAAAAATTTCTGTACTGATATATGTGCAGTATTAAATATTCCCAGAAACACACATTTCAAACAATTTGTACCTGGCTNGAAAATTTCTGTACTGATATATGTGCAGTATTAAATATTCCCAGAAACACACATTTCAAACAATTTGTACCTGGCTGGAATTCAGCAATTTTGCCAACTGTTAAGCTGTGACAAGTGTAGAAATCACAGAAAAGCCAATGCAAATTAATTCATTGTGTTTCAAACATGCAGGGAAACATTACAAAGTCGTGATATACACAAACGTACGTGACCTTTAAAAAATTACTACAGTCGAAACAGCTGTTCATGGTTAAAAGATGTAAATTTTGTTACTGCAGTTTTTGCTGTCACGTATGAAACCAAAGGCTACTCCGGGTACTCCACGAGTCAACGCCATTTCGTATGCACTTGCAATCGACATGTTGAACGAAGTCTCAACTGAAATGTCGAAACATTAGAAACACAACTTTTTAACCCATAGTTTAAAACGCAATATATACTATATTTATAACACTTGGTAGAAGGTACTCCTAACATCAAACTTCAACAATCAACCAACCATGTCGTCAGTCGTGCCAACGTAACATACTAACTCATCCCGACACTGAGGATCCGACACAGAGGATATAGCTTTACCGTTGTAGTAGTTGGGCTCACAAAAAATTTCTACACACGTTATACTATTTTCTTTTGCTTTGTAAGGTCTTCAAATAAAAAGAGAGAGAAACAAAATGCCTTTTGAACGTGACTAGTGAGTTTAGTTGAATAAATTCTGAGAGATGTAATTATTAACAATAAAAAAGTCCTAATGTCAAATAATTGCAATTATTTCATAATGTTTACAATCCATTGTTAAGTATTGTAATACTTAGTGCAGTTATTCAAATAAATAAACTTTATTCCATATAAAAAGTGTGTAAATATGAAAATTCTAGTTAATTTTAACACCTTAAAAAAGTTTGCACCGACTGAGATTTGAACCCGAAAAGTGTGCTCAGTAGTCAGAAACGCTATCAGTTGCGCTAACATGACACACACCTGTTTAGGATAAATAAATATTACCGTATTTGTTAGCATATAAGTCGCCTGCGCTTATAGGTCGCACCATTATTTTCAAAGAGTGTTAAAAAAAATAATGTTTATCGATTATAGGTCACGCTCATCGTTGTGGTTGTACATCCTGTACAACACGGTTTGTTACACGGATGGCTGATGCACGCAACCTTGGCAAAGGTCGTGTGGCAGCTGTGTCCTTGCAAGCAAGCGGTGTTGCCAAGCATAGCTACAGGCCTACNTGCCACGGATGGCTGATGCAAGCAACCTTGGCAAAGGTCGTGTGGCAGCTGTGTCCTTGCAAGCAAGCGGTGTTGCCAAGCATAGCTACAGGCCTACATCGCAGTCACAGTGCGTCGCAAGTTCGTTGGGCGTAGTTCGTTTGGAATGTACAGATATAGCGCTCAAGACGCAACCTTAACTGCCGGAGTTTATATATTTATTGGAAAAAATAAATATCTTAAAAACATGAAATTTAATTTGAAGTCATATTTTTACGGAAAAATTTCTTTATCAAGCATTCTTTTACATATTTCAAGTATTTCTAACGATTTATGTTAAACGCAAAAACCTAACCATTATTTCTGCATTTCATCTTTGAAAGTTTTAAATAAACGTGGAAAATATAAAAAGGCATTTGAATATTTCCGTTACGTAATTCCCTTCACAATACTTACAAAAAATAAATTTTAAAAGAATAAAATTAAATAAAAGGAATTGATTCTTGCCATACGATAACGGACAATAGATTATTCTCGAAAGCTTACTGTGGAATGTATAGAGATAGCAGCACCTTAGCGTTGGTTCTTGGGTACCAAATGTTAGCCTTGACTTACAGGTCTTTCTCTTACATCGTCTTTGCGCCGCACGTAGTGTTGTTTTGATATTGTGAGAGTCAAGAAGTGCGACAGAGTTTCGTGATGGAAAAGCGAAGTACCTACACCGCAGGTTTCAAAATGAAAGTGATTTTGTTCACTGAAGAGTTTGGAAATCGAGCAGTGGGCCGTTAATTCAGAGTAAATGAAAAGTTAGTGCAAGGTTGAAGGAAGCAGTTAATTTTTCACACTTATAGGTCGCACCCCTAGTTTTCAATAAATTTTTTTAAATAAAATATGTGACTTATATGCTATAAAATATGGTATATTAATTTGTTTACCCAATACGTGTTTTGCGTTGTTTCTAGGGATGGGTCGGTTCGGTTCTTCGGTTCCAATTTATGCCGGTTCTTGAGGTTTGACTCGGAACCGGTTTTAGGTTAACAACAATTACTCGGTTCTTGGTTCTACACAGCAATGGCAAAACTCTGTTGTTACAAAAATAACTATAGTATTTACTCATGTATAGCGGCGCCCTTTCTTCCCAACAGAAAGGAAAACATTTCTGGGGTATGTGCTTTACAGGGAAAAACAATTAAGGAGTGGTAGTAATAAACTGTTCCAAGATGTTTGGAGGGAAGATATGGGACCAGTCTGTTATCTCATCTCTGGCTCTTACATCAACACTCCTCTCCCTTCTCTCTCTCTCTCTCTCTCTCTCTCTCTCTCTCTTTATCTCTCAGCCCTCCCTGGTAAACAACACTGCTAGCCGATCCATACATTCCTCCAAGCCTTCTTTGTTTGGCCGATGACCGCGGGCCATGAGTAAGAGAGGAAGAACAGACTTTTTTTTTTCAAAAATAACCAGTGACTCTGTGTAAAAGACGCAAAAAAAAAGGGCCGCCCAGACACCATAAAAGATGCAAAAAAAAAAAGGGCTGCCCAGACACCATAAAAGATGCAAAAAAAAAAAAGGGCCGTCAAGACAACATAAAAGAAGCAAAAAAGATAAGAAATCCAGCCGCCCACCACAGCTGTTGACCTTCTTTTAACCAACTTTTGTAAGTTACCTTTCTCCTACAGTACTCCACAATGTTTTGGTTTGAGGGCCATGAGTGACTAAATTAAAGTATTTTCCAAACATATCACAATCACCACATATTAATGTAAAAAAAGAATAATTTTTTACATATTTACTAACCTAAAATAAATTTAATACAACAAGTTTATCTGTATACATTAAAACTTATCTTCACACTTTGTTATTGTTCAATTCTCCCATATAACGGTTAAATAAAACATTTAATGAATTTTACCTGCATTGGTTTAATAAAGTTGCAAGCAAAAGGCAAGTATTCAAAATTCATAGAACCGAATACTGGAACCGATATTTAAATTGTAGAATCGGCACCGGAACCGGAATCGACATTTTTGGTTATTCGACCCATTCCTAGTTGTTTCTAATGATGAAAGCCTTGAAAACATGATGTACATATTACACAGTATTCTTGCCGACTAATTCTTCTTTGCAAAACAACAAAATTGTGCTGGTTTCCTAATTCTTAGATAAATAATTACATTGCGACGTACGATGGTCTGGACGCATCATATTGTTTGCGCCAAGGATAAATCACCAAAATCGGAGTCCTAAGATTAAGGCTTCGGCCGTGGCTTAACTAAGGCCTTAACTGGCATTATAATGTTCTGGAATACTGATAAGGCCGGGTATAACTTGAACTGTACCAAAACGCTTATAAAAATGTTCTGGAATATTGGCCTAAGTAAGTACTGTACCACATTTCTTCCCAAAGGAGAAAGAAACTAACATTATTCTGGAAGCTGAAAATTAAATGTGGTAGTATATAGTAACTAAGAAACAGAAATTTTTTTTAAAGTGAAAAATGTAAAGATTGCATAAAAATAAAGAACAAAAATGATTGAGAAGTAAGTTTTGTAGCCATATTAGTATGTACAAAAAATATGTACCTCAGAAATAACTTGTAATATTGTTAACAATGTCGAGGCTTAGAAATAATTGTAAAATATTTTTTTTTTAAGTTTTGTTTTGAGAAGTTTTCCTGGTTAGTAAGCATACATGTTCCAGTATTTTTCTTAAACATTTTAGCACTGTTTCACTGTATTAAAAATTAACATTTGCAAAACATTTCATAGACAAATTTTTAATGACTACATGTGGCAAGAGTAATGTATGCTTTTATGCTTTTACCAACTCTCTTGAATACATCTGAGGCTTAATTGTGTCTGGTGTTTAAGTAATCTGGATGAATTGTTTATTTACTTTATTTATAATTACAAACAAAATAAACTTTGGTGTGCATTTTATTTGGAATTTGTAGTGATTTTTATTACTTGTTCAAGTTTGGCATTGCCATGTGTGAAAATTTTAGTTTCTATTCAGAATGTCTTATATTGGCATTTTCAGTTCCAGATGAGTGTAAAATAAGCTCAGAATACAATATTTGTTCTGTAACATAACATGGCTGTTTCATGAAAATTATGTACAGAGAAGGCTGTTGGTTTTTCTAAGACTTGTTTTTGAAGTGCGGTTAACCATTTTGGAATAAATTATTTTATTTTCTTTGTGGGTTGTAAATGCATCATTTATTGAGCACGAATTATTAGTGTGATTATCAATATAGATTGATGTGTTCAATGCAACTGCATAACTGTATACTGTGCAGACATATGCAAGGTTGTATTATTTATAAAAGAGAATACTTGTGAATTTTCTTTAAAAGTCTGGGTTAGTTTTACTTCAAAATGTCTACTTAAGTTAATAATATTTTATAATATTATTACCATGTATTACCGTTGAAGATAAGGCAATTGGCAAGTCCTTGGTAAATACTTAAAACATAAAACTTGTGTAGAAGCTCACTGCAGTCACTGGTTAGTTGTGTTCATGCCTGTGTGTGGTTTTTTCTTTACAAATACATACTGTATTGGCAACATTACAAAATAATGTAATATTTTCAAGAACATTTAACAGCATTAGTATGAGTTGCTAATGAATCTAAAGAAACCGTTCTAACAGTATGATTAAAAGGAAAGTGATTGTTTTAGTGAAGTTAATCTCTGGTCAACTGAGGTAGACCTTTATAATGGTCAATGAAAGAGAAAGAAATATGTAAACAGTGGCATAGAGCAAATAAGCTATAAGCAGAGTTTTTATGTAATGGTTTTGTTTATTTTAATTGTTTTGTATTTAAGAGGATTTATTGAAGCAGAGTACCGAACAGGAAGAGCAATGGCAATAAATATTAATAAGTTTTGTTTTCCATTTGAAAAATGTTAAAGTTTGTTGAAATATACTGTAAGTTAATGTAAGAATCATATAATTTTACTGTTATTTTACACATTAAGAGTTGGCCAATTTTAGTAATGAAAAGAGAATGCAGTACATGTTAACTAAAATTACAAAGGTTGAGCCTTAAGTAAACATAAGCAAGGGTAAGAGGTTGCTCCAGTGTATGGTGTCCTTGGATCAATAGCACAAGGAGTAAGTTTTGATTGGGACAGGTCTGAGACCCCTTTTTTTGTTAGCACTGGCTTAATGAAAGGCAGTCGCAGTGGCTTTTATAGTTTTGAGCAGACCTGGGTGACCTTTATAATTGTTGTGTGCTGATCCGAGCAAGGAACCAGAGCAGAGAGCAGACCACAAGGAATCATCATTGGTATTCGTTGTGAGTACATCCTCAATCACAAATTAAATTAAAAAGGTGAAACGTATTATTTTCTTGCAGCATCCCAGTAGATATCTTGTCGCTCTTCTTTAACATATCAAGTGTATATTTTATTATGTTAATGAGTTTGATTAACAAATAGTAAAAGAAATTGTACACTTAAATTGTTGGTACAAAAACAGAGGCACGGTGGTATGCAGAGTAACCGCATGCCAGATAGGTTTCGCTTTGGGAAAGATTTCTTCAAAATCTATCCCAAACCGAGGGGGGTAATGTAACGATGCAATATATTTTTATCGGGATTTGAAATTATAGCCGTGGAAGTTCGTTTATTCTGGTAGTTCGTTTATCGGGCATACGTTTGCCGTTTCAGGAAATCTTAGTTTTTGTTACAAGTCATCATGAGAAGATAGAAGCTTTACTTACTGCGTCGACAGTTTTTGTTTTGGAAGCTTTGGATTATCAGTTACCTACGACGCAGTTCAGCTGGCGTGGGAAAGTATTGCCAAGCCCACGCCATAACAGAGCAGTAGACACTCAGTAATCGAATAGTGAAGGACCAGCAGTAGACAACTAGCATTCCTCGAGGCCGCGTCTGACATGGCAAATAACCCCCACACCAGCAAACTTTAACCTGCTCGTTTATTTCTCCGCTGGTGTGGGAGATCGCTATCTGTATTTCTTCTCGCAAGGCAAGTTTTCAAGACGTGAAATAAACAAACCACTGCGGCGCTGTTATCTCTTTATCTGTTTGCTTGTGAAACTATTCATACTCTGCATACAGGATAATTGTATGAGAACTGTTTCATTAAATGATAAATAAAAGTACAGAGTAAATAAACAGAAACTGGACTTTATTTTCATATTAGTTTTGGCGCCTTTAAAGTTTCCTGTTACTACCAATTGAGCTAACCGAGCTGTAATTTCCGTTTGTAAATACCAGACGCTGCAATGTTACAAACGTGATGGCCCGTATGTGGGGCAATGTTATAGATTGTGTCCAAATTATAATAACTTCCATGCACTTTCACTGGAGGGAAGAATTGATATATTTTTGGTCATAAGAAAATAGTCCAATGTTCTTCACAGAAAAATATAAGCTTTATCTGGTAAGGAAACTCTTTCCTTGGTGTTGCAGATTTATTTGCAGCTATCATCAGTTTTGTTTTTAGTGATCATCATTGTTTACAACATGTGTGATACCTTGAAGTTTAATACACGTATTTTCACGGTTGAAGTGGTAGCACGTTCTGCAAATGCAGTGGATTGGCGCTTGAGGTTGCTGAACTATTTGCTAACAAACTACAAACTGTTTGTAGATGTTAGCAATTTATTGCTAAAGTGATCCTGAGTCAGTAGCAGAATCTGGTTACCAAAGTTTTAAATTATATGAAAAATTATGTAAATGCAAACTTTTCATTGTAAACACTTGCAACCGTCTTGAGATCAATTTAACTTGTATGTACGGCCAGTTACTGCTAGTGCTGTTAGTTTGCATTCAACCCACTACACCTATGACGTGACGCCATGTTGGTATTGTTTGTTTTCCAAATGAGATGTTAAATGAGTACTTTTGGCTGTAACAATGAATATATGTTACTGTTACAACAAAATACCTGTTGAAAATACCTGTTATTTTTGTATTAGATACAGTATACATCAGATGAAATATAGTTAATTTTTTTTAATATTTTTATGTGCCATGTTAACAACGTGTAAATATTGATTTTGTATTGGATGAATGAACAAGTGAGCTGGAAGAACGTTACAACCGAGAATAATTATAGATTACATCAGTTCTCGAAGTTTACGATGTTTAGGTCATATCGCATTCGTAATTTATACTACGAAATAAAAAAGGAGTGCCGTAATACATTAAGCTAGTTAATACTTTCAAATCATACAAACTTTTTTCGAGAAACATTTATTCACTTAAGGAAATGATTTATCACAGGATAGTCATCCCTCTTTCCGGGTATTACAAAAATGCACTGTTTTCTCACTCCTTTTTTTTTCTAGATTAAACTTTGGTAATACAATTTTTGTCTACATAAATACACACTTTGCTAAGTTTGCATCAATTTCCTTCCAATATTCTATATGCCAATTCTTTCCTTTTCTGTTAAGTATAATTTATCATTGTTATCACAAACCATACTAATATTCGCACTGTTGTGATTACAGATACAATATGAAATGAGTATGAGTACATGTAACAGGTACATGGCGTATGAGTATGACACATGCAGCGCTATCTAGCACTGGTTGCAGAACGCCACTTGTCATTTGGTAGAATTTAAGCATTGTATAAGTGCAGCAGTGTTAATAAATTCAAATTATTTTAATAAAACCTATAGGTATTTAAAAACAAGTAATGAGGGTGACACGTGATGCTTATTGGACAAATATAAACACGACTTTGTCTCATCTGTACGTATCATCATGTTACTTCAGGCGGGGTTTGAACCCCGAAACGACTTGGTACAAGAGCCTGCAAGTCTGCCCCTATTTACGGGGGCACCCACGGACACGTCAGTCAAGATCGTTCGCCCTTATGTCAGACGTCACGCAACCCCCTCAAGTGTGATTGAGGCTAGCCAAGCAGCCAAGTTAAGCGCCTAAGCTCATGCAACCAAGGCAACCCGGCATTACAGAGGAGCATAGTTCGACCACGGGCCAAGTGCTAGAGAGCAAAGCTCTGCTCAGAAAGACGAGTTTGCCACTAGCACCCTCGCGCAACAAACAAGTCCGCGGGCAGGTAGAATATATGGCCGTGCACCACCGAGGAACATCAGTTGTTCTCCAGTTATACTTCTGAGTTCATCTCCAGCAGCTCGTTCCACCACCTCGTGTGCTGGAGCTCTCTGCTGAGCCCAACAAATCCGCAACCTACCAGAAGCTCTTCAAGACCTGCAAAAACAACCCCCCAAGAAGAAGTCTTCGAACCCCTTTAACAGCCACCCCTTCTGGTAACAGCAACCGCACTACCCTTTTGGTAATGTTAAACACCCACTACCCTTCTCGTAGTGGCCCTTTAAGTCCCTTCTGAACAACAATATTGAGATAGTTACGGACAGTTGTTATTATAGCTGCCTAGCCACATCTAATCTTGTTTAAGACAGATGTTATTATGGCTACCAAGCAGCATCTGCTCTTGTTCAGGTTTGACTCATGTCCCCTTCACCTGGTTTACGTAGTTTACTTCGGTTCAGTTCCTGATTACTTAGGCGGTAGTACGAGCCATCATGTCTGTTCCTCAAAGAATAAACCCATTTTATCTCAAACCTCTGAGTGATAATTCTAGGGTGACTGTGATTTTANTACCAAGCAGCATCTGCTCTTGTTCAGGTTTGACTCATGTCACCTTCACCTGGTTTACGTAGTTTACTTCGGTTCAGTTCCTGATTACTTAGGCGGTAGTACGAGCCACCATGTCTGTTCCTCAAAGAATAAACCCATTTTATCTCAAACCTCTGAGTGATAATTCTAGGGTGACTGTGATTTTATCCTCTGAACATGTTAGCCCAACAGGATAAAGCAGGAGACAGTGTCTTTGACAAACCAATAACCGAACCTACAGTACGACTGTGGGCCCCTTAACACGGTGCACGTGCGTTGTAAAACACACCCAGTCGACAGCCACCCATACTGTGCACCTGGTGCGTAGTATGGCAGACCCAAAACCACTAGCAACACAATCCAAGGGCTGTCAATCAGCTAGTCCAGCCGATTCACTCGTCCACCTCGCTGAACTACTACTGGTAGGGTGATACACTGGTTTTGGAGAACTGCCCACCTTTGGACATACACCCAACGTCGTTGTCCGACTTCCAGTGTAAACCCACCGCTCCAACCACCGCACTGATATGTTGCCAGTTGGAGTAATCGGGTATGACTCTGGTGGGTTCGGCCTCTGCTTGGTTCTACACATAGCTAGGGAACATCGTCGCCTGCCCTCCTCTCGTGAGGCCGATATTTGTATCTATCTGTATGCCGTACACCCAAAGGAGTGGTACGTAGTGGCAGGAAAGGAAGGCAGCTGCAGCATCCAAAGCTAACGATAGCTGTAAACCAGCCCCAACTGCACTTTACAGCATAACCCCCAGGGAACAAGCTCAAGCCGTCCGGCAACTGGAGAGGCCTCACCAACCAGTTCCCTCCCATTTCTTATTTCAGCACCCGATCAAGACCGCCGGCCGACCACACCCAATCGTTATCAACTTCCGTCAGGAACAGCCCATTCAACTAGATATCGCGTATCCCTGGTTCCAGTGTCGCCGGACCAGCAGCCCTCCATGTGCTCACAGCCACACCGCTAGCCGAAGCACCACCGTCGCCACAGGTCGGGACACTTGTTCCAGTCAACTCCAACAGCAGCAGGGTCAGCAGCCACCCCGGGCCACCTCCAGCACAGGTAAACCTGTGGCTGTGTGCCACCCAGTATGCAGGAACACAAAGCCCACGTTTGACTTTGTACCGTGCCATCAAGCCACGCGCCCTGTATTGTATACCGGCTGGGGTACAGTCAGCCATTAAGAAGGTCAGCCAGTTAAATCACTGTTGTCTCTGACCAACACATCAAATCCTTGCCCGACAGTAACGTCGCCATCAGCCATCCAACGCCATGCGTCAAGTTTTAGTGGCGCCCAACGTGGGGCCACAGCGTTTTGCTAATTATGAATGGTAAAGCATAACTAGGCCAGCAAGACCCCGACACCCAGTATCTGGCAGGGAGTCAAACCAAAGCCAACCAGACTTTGAGAAGTTTGAAAACACCCTGTGGCGCTCAATTAACCATAGCCGAGATGTCAGAAACCGAAGCTAGCATAGCCGACCAATACGCAACTAATGCCATGGCTAAGGCCATACCCGAAAGGTGCCATATAGCCACTTGCCCTGGCACGAGGTTAAATACCATTATATGCGCACACTGCCAACAGAGCTTCCATTACCTCTGTTTGGGATGCACAAACGAACCCAGATATACAGACGGACTAGAATTCCAGTCTAACGAATGCCGTACCCGCCAGACTGCATATTACAGCTGGCTAAATTGTGCCCGGCAAGGTATAAATACTGTACGTTGCATTCTTTGTGTGCAGACCTTCCACCACATATGCATAGGCTGGCCACATGAGCGTATCAAGAGACCAGACCTCGTATATAAATGTGACGTTTACTAATATGCAGAGGAATACCGTCCAGAGAATCCTGGCACTCGCCAAATTTTAATCACCACCCGGAGTAGCGAAAGGCTTAGCTTCCAGAATTCGCAGGGAGGCCGCACTAGGACCCAATCACATTCACCCTTGAATGCGAAAAGGAACTTCACGATGAGGTTCCCCTTAAATAATGAGTTGGGGCTACCCAGAAACAACTGAAAGGAAAGACCCTCGAATGGTGGGTGAAATATGGGTAAATTTATCACTGAGTGGGGGCAGCTGTGTTCCCGCCTCACCACACAATTTTCTGGTGAGGTTTTAGCTCACTTAACGACTGAACTCCACAGCCGAACCCAGGCCGAGATAGTCGTAAGATGAAAGGTCCAAATGCACAAAAGGATTTTCCCCGAGGAAAACGAGGAGAACTGCATGCACCAGGTTACACGCATGCTCCTTCCCAAATTGCGTAATCTGTAACACATCCCGAAGCCACAGACCATCTACGAGCTCAAAGAAGGGGCAAGGGAATCATAAACAAAATTACAAACACAGGCCCTGCAGGACAAACCGCGTGACAGTAAGAATATGGAGCCAGATAAGCAGCCCAAGCTGGAGATCCTCACAGGCCATATTGACGGACAATGGCACGCAATTCACCAGTCACAAATGGCAGACCACATGCAACACCTGGGGAATGGAGACGTGGTGACTCCCCCATATCACCCGCAAGCCAACCCCATGGAGAGGAGAAATCAGGAACAAGAAAAGCCTCCGTCTCAGTGTGGGAGAGGACCACGGCCATTGGGATTAACACCTACCAAATATCATCTTCACCCTCAGGAGGAGGACCAATGAAGCCGTGAACAACAGCCCCAGCCAACTCTTTCTGGGCCCAATCGTACGTGCCCTGGTGTCCTCCAACAATTACATGTTATCCTGGCGTCCCATGATGATATAGGGCCCTTCCCACTTTTCTGCGAGGTCTGCGCTGTATTGACCTCGGGCCTTACTGAGTGGGTGGCTGCGGAGAAGTACAGCCTCGCACATCTTAAAGCTTCTCATTCTGGTGGTGGGTTGAGGGTACTTCCTGTCAATCTATTGGGCATGGGCGTCGCGTGCCCTCGTGGTTCGGGGTAAGACGGCCAGGCGGACATCCTCTGTTTATACACAACCTACTCAATAACATAACCAATATAAACAACCTCGCTGGGATCGTTACCTTGCGTTTATTTGCCGCCGTATGAAATGGAAAAAATTCATAAAAACTACCCAGTGGTCCAGCCTTAACTACTATGGAATAAATGTTTAAATGAATAACTTGAGACAAGAATGTAAATTATTCACCATTTTTGCAGCAGATATTCGAAGTTCAAATGTGAATAATTCGTAAATAACCATTCGCAACCATTCAAATTATTGTATATTCGCACACCCCTACTGAATGTAAAGTTAACAATTTTGAACATGATTCCTCACAAATGTCAAATTTCTTGAAAGCAAGAATAGCCAATGCTACTCATGACTTTGAAGATGATAAATTATCAAAGACAGTTAAGGAGTAAAGAAGTGAAAACTTATCAGACACTAACAATCATTGATGTGAGTCTATCACAACATTTATGCACAGTTAAGGGCGATTTTCATAGCTCCCAACTGTCAAGATCAACAGAATGCTCTCACCCCATTAACCGAATCCACCATATAGCCAGACAAAAGGAGAACAGCTGTAAACGACTATCTTTTCCTTACCTTATAGCAGAAGGGGCATACTACCTAAGAGGGGGGTCCCAGAGAGCACCTGGTCTGCCCTACTGTTACTCTTTCTCTCATGTAACTTGGCAAGATTTAGACAATTCACAAAAGTAGCACCAAATGTTTACTTTTAGTTTATGTATCCTTTCGCCATCAGCTGGTGCGTCAAGTGGAGGCAGCATATTTTATCAACACGCTGTCCGCTGATCCACTTGCCATGGTATGTAATGGACATAGATGTAACGAATACCGGCCAAATAGAAATTACTAGTAATCAAAATAGCTGTACAGAGAAACACATGTTACTTTAAAAATTATACAAAATCGCGGAAAAGTAAACTCATTGGTATCTGTTCGTAAATTTGTTATTTTACACAAGAAAGCTACTTTTTCAGGCTGTTAGAGTGCTTTGGGAGACAGCTGACAGATGGCATGCCATGGCAGGACGTGTTGTGAACCGAGCATGTTACTCAACAAGTAGCAGCACGTTGGCAGAGCTCTATCCAGTCTTTTTAAAAGTTGACTTTTCTCCTATTACTAGCTTGAAACGACATGAGTTTGAAATATATTTCGTCAAATTGAAACCTCTTACATACATTCACGATATTTACCTTTTCCCACAGTTTGCACCGTTTTCTTCAGGTCCCGCTTATGTGATAAGAAGTAATGTAACACTTTCCCTCAAATTGCATCACAAACTTTGTTATATTCTCGTTAACACCTTGCAAAACACGTAAAAACAGTTTATTTACACTACATCTTTGTTTCTCCAACACAGATAACAACCACAAGCTCGTAAACCTTTGTGCTGAAATTAAGAGTTGAATTTCATACGAGATCATCTACGGAGTAACATCTGGCAACTTAGTGCACGCGCAAACACTACATTGTGTGCCAGGAACGTGCCTCAAAGCAAGATGGCGGCTAATGAATATTTATCCTTTCAAAAGCACAAGTGGTAACACTGCAACTGCTGTATACACACAAAATTGTGTGTTCTTAACCTGTCTCTATTATTCTATGGAGATTTCCTTTAGAGGTTAACGGGTATACAGTCAATGTCTGGTAAATAAGTATGTCTGCAGTATGTTATTTTAATCCAAACATAATATCTGACCTACTCTTTTTTTATTTTATTAACTTTTTATTTGTGGAAAGTAATTGAGAACGTGAAAGTGCAAAAACAATTCAGTTGCAGATAAACTAAAAATAATATTGAAGTTCGACAAGCATGTGGATACACGTGTTTATCTTATCTTCTTGAAAGATTTTTTTAAATTTAGTTTACACCTTATTCACTCGCAAATACGACTATGGTTTTCACTTTAAACTGTATTTTTAAAAAAATGTGGATCATCTTACAATCAATTGCAAACTGTTTCAACCTACAATAACACACAATGTTTACATACTCATTCAACTGCCAATAACATAATTTGTAAATGCATATATTTTTCGTACAAATATAAATACACACAGTTGATGAAAATGCTAAATATAATTCAGTTATATCTTAACTTCCCTATTTACATTGTGGTGGTAGCAATAACCTACTGCTGCTATGTAAATAATAGTGGCCATTTGGAATTCAAAACATGAAACTCATACATAACATGGTATGAAAGTAGTGTGTACGTTTTACACATTCATACCATAGCCGTGTTCCAAGCTACCAACAACCTGCAGTAAATGATGCATGGTTATGGTTCCATACGGGTGGCACTATCTGTACATACAGTAATACCCGACTTACGCTACCCCGTTTTACGCGAATTCGGAGATACGCGGTTTTTCTTTTTGAGCGCCACGCACCTCGGCTCTCCCACCACGCCCAGTAAGTGTCCAGTTTACAACAGGTTCGAACGTGTTTCACGTGGAATTGTTTTACGTTTGCAGTGCGTTTTATTGTTAACTCTAATTATGTCATCCAAAAGAACAAAAAATGAGTCATTTGAATCAAACAAGAAAAGAAAATCACTATCTTTGGAGTGTAAACTGAATATTATCAAAGACTTTGAGCAAAAATTAAAATTTGTGAATTGGCAAAGAAATTTGACCTACCGGAATCAACAGTCCGAACGATTATAAAAAGTAAAGAAAAAGTTGTGGAAGCTGTGAAAGATCCTCAATCTTTGAATTCAAGCATCATTCGTAAACGTCATGGTATTATCGCTCAGATGGAAAAATTGTTAAAATTATGGTGTGATAATCAAGTACGAGTGAAAAATTGTCCTGTTGATCAAAACACGGTGTGCTCTCAAGCTAAGCAGATTTTTGAGAGACTAAGAGAAGAAGCTGGGGAGGCGGCCAAAGATGAAATGTTTAAAGCTAGTAATGGCTGGTTCTGCAGATTAAAAAGTCGTAATTGGCATAGCATCGCAGAGAGTCAAAAGGTGGCAAGCGCTGATAAAGAAACTGCATCTTTCTATCCAGAAAAAGGTGGCTACACTAGCCAAACCATATTCAATGTAGACGAAACCGGTCTTTTTTTTTTGGAAGAAAATGCCTAAAAGAACTTTTATCGCGCATGAAGAGAAAACCTTTCCAGGTTTTAAAGCCGCCAAAGATTGATTGACAGTGATGGTTGGTGTGAATGCAGCTGGAAATTGTAAATTGAAACCTCTCAGTTTCTCGCTCAGAAAATCCAAGAGCCTTAAAAAATTAATCTAAAGCCGGTTTGCCCGTCATTTGGAAGTCTAATGCGAAAACTTGGGTGACAGGTTCTCTTTCTGTAGACTGGTTTAGCCATCATTTTATTCCTTAAGTCGAACGTTATTGCCAATTAAAATAAATCCCATTTAAAGTGATGCTAATAATTGACAATGCATCAGGTCACCCTCCTGCTACTCTAATTAATTTCGACCCACATGTGAAAGTTGTATTTTTGCCACCAAACACCACCAGCTTGCTTCAACCGATGGACCAGGGAGACATAAAAACATTTCAAGCTTACTACACAAGATGATTGTTTGCGCATCTACATGAAGCTATGCGACAAGACAACGAGCTTTCTGACAAAGACTTTTGGAAGCAATTCAATGTTTTAGATGCTGTTAGAATTGTTGGACAATCTTGGAATGAGATTTCATAAAAAACTTTGAATGGGGTCTGGAAAAAACTGTGACCATTCATTTTCACCACTGAAACCCAAGGAGAATCAACGCCAGATTTTGTACAAATCGATAGTGTAATTGAAGAAATGGTCAATATTGCCAAACAATTAAATTTAGAGGTGGATGGTGCTGACGTTCAAGAATTGCTGGATTCACACAATCAAGAGCTGACAATTGATGAGCTTACAGAAATGTGTGAGCATAAGCAAAACATTGAACAAACTGATTCGTTAGACCAAGTTGAATCGGAAAATCAAATGACGATTGCAAACTTAACAGAGGGCCTCAGTTCAATTGAAAAGGGGTTACAAATTTGAGAAAAAATAGACTCCAACGAAGAGTGCATTTCTACTACAAAACGGGGAATAAAAAAGTTATTAGCGTGCTACGACAAAATTTTGGGTGCAAAGAAGAAAATTTAACTCGTCAGGCAACAATGTTAGAATATATGAAGCCTTCTACGTCAAAATATTTTAATATTAACATTTATTATAGTGTACATTTATAGCATCTATCCCAGACATTAAGTATTTTAATTTTATGCAATGATTTAAGCAAAAAAATTAAAAGTGATTGAGTTGATTATTTTTTTGTGATTCGATGCAGTGACTTTCTAAGCAAGAAAATTAAATATGTGAGTAAATTATTATTTTTGAAACATGATCTCATAATATAGGGGTCGTATTACATTCAGGGTCGTCTTATTTTAGGGTGAATACAGTATTATATTCTGTACCATATAAGAAGGCCACTTTTTGACAGCTCGGCGAAAGTAGCGCCACTGTTTACATCTGACTACGTATCCTTCCGCCATCAGCTGGTCCGTCACGTCTGGGCTGTATTTTTTATCAACACGCTGTCAGCTAATCCACTTCTCATTGTACTGTAAAGCTAAACAAATTTTAAGATATTTTAAGACTGACATCTGTCTAAAAATATAAGTAGGTTATAAAGTTAAAAATATAAAACCTTGCAAAAAATTTAATATTTGCTAACTCTTTTTTTAATTTGTCAGAGACAGCGAATTTGGTTTAACATATGCGAGACGGTCGGTTGTATCTATTATTACACTTTGGACTTTATAGCTAATATATTCGAGTTGGAAATATGTGATGTGGAATAACGTTAGAATTGCTTAAAAACTATTCACACGTGTCTACGGAATCAAGGAGATGGGTTTCGAGAGAACAACATGGCGTATAATTTACGTAGACGAACGATTACCGGCCGAATATAAATTAATTTTACTCCAAATCGTTGTACATGAAACATATGTTACTTTAAAAATTATGCAGAGCTCGTGGAAAATATAACTATTGGCATATGTTTGTAAATTCGTTATATATCGCGCAGGAAAGGGGTTCATCTCTGGCTGGTAATAGCTTGCAAAATATCCGATAGATAGCGCACAGCACGTCACTGCGAAGTTTTGAGTAACTCTTTTTATGGTCAACATATAGCGTATTTTTTAAAGTTGATAATTCTTATGTTACGGGCTGGGAATATATTTAAAATTCGTGTCGTTTCGTCAAATTATTAGAAAAAATAATTCAACAATATTATGCAATATTTCTGTATGCTTTTGGAATTAATATCGTGGACGTATTGAAAGCAAGGTTGGAGACGGATGATACAACGTGAAAAAGCTTTCTGAAGTTAGCACAACTTCAGAAAACTTTTCCACGTCGTATCATTCTATTGTACATTTCATTTTGATCACCTAAACATAACTATATTATCACAAAGTTTAGTTTTTAACACTAACAACCATTGTTTTGTGACCTCGTAAAATAAAATGCATTAATAAATGCAAGAACTCTTTTTTTATCCGCGTATTTTCTGCTTTTCTGATGTGCATCGGCAATGCACTCAGAATAGCCAACGTAATTTTAACTTTTGTTCGTTCATGCATCAGCTGATACAGGATTTTGTAAATGGCACTTTGTTTGTTTCGTATACATAAAGTTGCCACTCACTGACTGTCAGAAAGTGGCCTTCTTATACGGTATGGACCATAGTAGTGGATCATGCTTCATTTATTTTTACAAAATCGGATGCAATTTTTATGTGCAAGTTGGCTACTGACCTCCTTTTTATTTAATTTACATTGGCTATGTTAGTGGATGAAGCTTTATTTAATTTAAGTGAAAATCAGGCATAATTTATTTTGTGTGCGAGTTGAAGATTGAGGTTATATGGTATTCATAATTGTATTTTAAATCTTTTATAACAGGAAAGTGTTTACTGCAAGAGCTACAGGAAATGAGGTATGTACTAGATCAAATTTTAGAGCTTTACCTCAATTTACACTTTCCTGCAATTTACACTTTTTTCCTTTGTCCCCTTGAAAAATGTAAAAAAAAAAAAGTTTTGCTGTATTTTAAAAAAATTATTCAACAATACCCTGCAATATTTCTGTACACTTTTGGAATCAATGTCAAGCATATATGGAAGGCATGGATGAAGAGAGCGGATACGACATGAAAAGAACTCGCAAGCTTCGAAGTTGGTCATTTGCATTTGAATATGAATCATTTTAATATGCATTTCATTTTGAACACCTATACATTACTACTTTAGCACGAAATTTAGTTTGAAACACTAACCACCACTGTTTTGTGACTGTGTAAAATAAAATGTATTAATCAGTTTAGGAACACTTTCTTATCTGCGCATTTACTGCTAGTCTGATGTACATCTGCAATGCACTCAGACTAGCCATCGTAATATTAATTTTTGTTTGTTCGTGCACCAGTTGATACAGGATTTTGTAAATAGCATGTTGTTTGTTTTGAAAACATCAAGTTGCCACACACTGACTGTCATGATCTTGCCAAGTTATATGAGACCGAGAGTACCCTCGAGCTCATCTTGCATATAAGAAAAATTGCATGTTTGTGAACAGTGTGTGGCAAGTTAAAACTGCACAAATCTAGCAGTCTGGAAGTGGCAGAACATAAAATCCTTTTAAAAAAACTTCCCCAATAACCAAGTCATAATAATATCATGTTCTCTCCAAGTCAATGGTGACTGGCAATACAAATAACGTATTAAGACACTGTGAAACCTTTCTGCAAAATGTTAAAAGCAATAATTATTGTGGTTGTGACTCTTTCACTTACAATAATAAATAATATAAAATTTAGCTGCCTATTTGTTCCATATTTTTACTGTTTAGCAAATACAGAGAAACCCCTTATTTGCACTAATCATGGCAGCAGGAAATATTGTTACAAAATGCAAGATATTGTATTAAAGAATATCAGTAAATGAGACCAGATAAAGCAGGTGTAAAATGTGGACAAGTGTAAAATTAGGTAGTTTAAAAAAGGGATTCAACTGTATAGTAAGTGAGCCAGGCTCCAGGTGGAGAAAGGATGCAATGTACGAGCCAGGAACTGTACCTTGCTGCCACAAACCAGCTGCTCCACCTCTTCTGGCCTGAACAACAGATGCAATGGAGACTCGTCTGTGACCATCTGGAAGCCCCGGCGGAATGCTCGGAACTGCTTGTCAACTGACGTGTTTAACAAGAAATCTGCATACAGGTCAACAAACTCCTGCAACAAGAAACGCCCAAGGACCCTCACTCAAGCCAACACACTCAACACAACATTTGCACTCAAATCTGTCACTGCCATACATTAATTTCCCATAGTTTGAGCAGTACATAACATTGACAATGATTTAACATGTAAAAAAGATTTCAATGAATACTTACAATAGCCTTACACATGAAATGGCAATATTATCCATAAAATGAATCGGGTACTAAACAAATATAGCAACAAGAGGCAGTGCTGTAATCTGACCAATTTCAGAGCTACAGGATAATCCTTTCTTAACCGAACACTGGAACTAAAATGCAACACCCCTATTTCTATCATTTTTCTGGATCCATCATACAGCACAAAAAATACTTACCTTTGGAACAATGTTACAAAGGTCAGGACAGTGTGTTCTACAAGTATTGTTTTTCCATCTGTCATTCTGTCCAGCTATTCCCCCTTTCCCCAACCAATCCCATCAACCAAAATTATGAGCACAAATCTTCAATAAATGCTGGTATTGATGGTCATATGAGTCATGTATCTGGTGATTATCCACAGCAGGAACAAGAACTATGCTTTTGCCTGCTGTAAACAGTGAGCTAATCTTTTTCTCGGTTATCACCATCACCGGCCTCTAGAGGATAACAATATCAGCTAAATACATTGACTCTACTTCTAAAATCTTCAAGCAAAGTTTGTAGTTTGTGTATCACAGTTACAAGCTAGAAACTGAAAAGGGTGGAAGGGAAGGAGCAAGTATGTTTTGAAGACCCTCGCACACCAATGTGATGCAGGCACCCAAGTGTACACGTCAGCAAGTTAAGATGGAGGTGGGAGTGCCATAGACAAAGGTAGAAAGACAGAAAAAAACTGAGCAGGTGAAAATGCCTCTTTCCTTTACAAGTTCAGTTACTTTAAATTTATCACCTACAGAATAATATTTCCTTTACTATGATACTGCACCTTCTAATGTATCCAAATACAATGGAGTGGAGAGGTTTGGGTGGCTCTTAACAATTAAGTAGATATCGAGCAGCACCACGTTGCAGGGGCAGGGGGAATGGAAGATCCCCAAAGAAAACTGACGACCAGCAACATCGTCCAACACAATTCCCGCATGCAGAAATTTGAGCGTGACCCTGACAAGAATATAACCCAGTTCATTGGCAGGATGTGAGAGCTCTAGCGGTTATGCCAACCACTGCCTCATCCGAGTACAAAGGAAACTGACAATAGAGAATGGGACGAACTACATCTACACAACTTAGCGCCAGTAAACAGACACCACTGCTCACCCTGGTGATCAAACAGATGTTGGTGTCTGAAGAACACAAGAACCCCACAGGGTAATGCATGCACTGTTTTGTCCACAGGTATCATTTTTTAAATAGGTTCCTCAAAAATATTTTGTACATACTATTCTATTCACTTTGAGTTGTTTCCCCCAGCTAATACCATTTTGTTTACAAATACCAAAGAACTATAACTCTTTTTGATTGCATTCAATGTAAACATTTAGTATTATTTCATGCATTCTGTACTTACATCAGCAATAAATAGTTCTATAACTAAAATCAACAACTACCATACACTAGCAGGCTTATTCATAACACCTCAAACAAATTTATGCCTGATTACACACTACTAAATTCAAACCAAACATCAGTTAAAATAAACAATCAATTTTTCTTACAAATAAAATTATTAATGCGGCTTGTGCACTATTTTTTGGGAGCACTGTGTGGGCTTGCAACAAAAAAAAATCTGTTCCACGTTTTTTTTATGGAAGCTTTTTGTGTTTACAAGAAAAATGATATCATCAAACTTGCTCCAACACAAACAATAACAAAGAATTTTGTTATAGGAAAATAACAGCAGTCATTAAAAAAACACACTATTTTGTCTGATACTACGCATGAATTCCTGGAACTATCTTTCCTTTCTAATACAGTACATAGCTGTTAACTATTTTTTTTTTGCAGTGTGCCCAAGAAATTCTGAAAGAAAAGATCACTTTGATTTCATCACATTCTGCAGCCAGCCTATTTTTTCTTGTTACACGTCCACCTTTTTTCCAGAAAAAAAAAAAGCCTCGTCTTTGTAAAGAGTTTACAGTAGGTTACCAGTATGTTGTTTCTAACAAGTACACGATCCTNAAAATGATATCATCAAACTTGCTCCAACACAAACAATAACAAAGAATTTTGTTATAGGAAAATAACAGCAGTCATTTAAAAAACACACTATTTTGTCTGATACTATGCATGAACTCCTGGAACTATCTTTCCTTTCTAATACAGTACATAGCTGTTAACTATTTTTTTTTTGCAGTGTGCCCAAGAAATTCTGAAAGAAAAGATCACTTTGATTTCATCACATTCTGCAGCCAGCCTATTTTTTCTTGTTACACGTCCACCTTTTTTCCAGAAAAAAAAAGCCTCGTCTTTGTAAAGAGTTTACAGTAGGTTACCAGTATGTTGTTTCTAACAAGTACACGATCCTTACAACATATAGTACCTTTTTGTTATCTTGTGTTACATAAACATGGTCTCCGCCTTCCTTCAGGTCATGGAAGAAGGTCGATCCAAACACGTCATTACAGCAAATACGAAACGTCTGCATGAATGTGTCTTCCATGTCATCTTGCTCGTAGTCTAGCATGGCCTTCAGACCAGTGAATAATGCCTGCAACAAAATAAAACACTTTACTGTATATGTATTTTACATCACATACAAAAAAAACCCAAAAAAAAAATCTTATAAAGTATGTGTACTACTGTAACATTCTTTTTGGTCATGTTCGCAGTTACAAAAATTACAATGGCTTTAAAAAGGTAGTGTATTTAACAAAAAATTACAAACAAAAGTAAAATTTTCCAATAAGGTTCATGCATAAAAATTTAAGCAGGAATGAAAAGTTGTGTACAAGTCACATCCCGAGAATTCACCAATAAGAAATGTTGCTTATTTCCATCAATTCCATTAGGAAAAAAATTTAACAGAAAATTATCCCAAAATCAGTGTCTGAAAACTACAAATGCAAACAGCTCAAGATACTTATAATTCCTGGAAAATATTTTATAATTTACAAGTCTAGAAATTTAAACCATAACCGAAAGAAATTAATTTCAGTGTCATTCCAAATGTTGTTCTGTCAATTTAATGAGTAAAAAATTACAAACATATGTATTCAACTATTTGCTGCTTTACATTAAGACGTTAAGCCATGTTATATTAACAGAACAATAATGAATTATCTAAAAATTTGTAGACATTATACAACAGGGCACAGTAAAAACTTTGTTGTTACATATTTGTTTCAATTATTAAATTAATACACCTTTTCCAGAATACTTTAATAGCTACTTTGAAACTAAATTCAATTAGAATACGTGAATTTTTATTCATTATTATTATTACCTCTGTCCTATTACTTTAAAAATAGTAGTTATAAAACTCACATTAGTATTACACTACAATTAAAGAACAGCCATTATGGCATTTACAAACAGGTAACCTGGTTGAAGTCTTGCAGGTCCCAAAAAGTCCCTCGCTTGCCGAGCAGTTTCTTGTATACAACCATCGGGAAGTGGATATCCAAAATTATGTTGTTATATATCGCCAAGCCTATTACAATTCCTATCAGCGTGAACTGAGCATTGCTCTCAAATGATGTGGGGTTGAACCAAACAGTCTGCATTTCCTCCTGAACTGTGAACATCCCTGCCACACACAGAGAAACCTTTTACTTCTATGATAGTAATAACCAACCCACATATACATATCAGAATACTGTACTTTACTATCACAATTAACTGGTGATTACCATAGTAAAAAATTATCTACAGAAAAAACAGGTTTTTTTCCAAATAATGTCTTTCAGCACATAACAGTTACCATCATATAACAGTCATATGCCTGATTTTAAAAAAACGTTGTAAATAAAATTTTACAGCCGGCAAATTACTGTTCATCAATTTTCTGAAGTCAATTACAGTAGGTTTTCAAACAAGTGTACAAGAGGGCACACGAGTAGTACAAATCTACTGTTTTCTCTTGTCTGTATTTGTCTACTTTGTACATACTTCCTCAATTTGCAGTAACTGCTTCTTTGTGCATTTGGGTTAGAAGTTATTTATTGCCTTCGTTAGTTTGTCAAAAATGGTGTAGGCAAGTCACATACTTTTTGTAAGAAGTTTTAAACTGACAAAGGTAACTTTTACATAAAAACATGGAAGCAGATCTATTATGTCAGGAATTTTCAGCTAGCAAAAAACTTGTGTAGAGGTGAGAAAATCTTAAAAACACAAACCTAATTAACTAAATGCAAGAAGAAACACTTTCTGCAGATAGAAACATGGAAAGTCTTCGAAACTGGAAAAAAAAACTGGAAATTAAGCTGCATTATGTGCTGGAAATGGCTGCAGTGTTCTCTACAAAGATATCAAGATGAATTCTTGGCAGATTATGCACAAGAAGAACACTGCAACAGAAGACTTTTAGGCATCTTTTAGCTGTGTTGTAAAGTTAAAGGCAAAACCACCTGTGCGTTAGCAGAACTTTACTGTGCCCAAAGTTGCCCTCATATTATTAAAAAATGTTTTAAATTTCTAAAGGTTTATATTGTGAAAAAAATTATAAAAATAATTACATAATTGAACAAATAGGAGTTGCAAATTAAAAAAGCTTAGTTACATTATTGATACTTAAAGGTGTTGAGTCTCTGGCATTACAACCACAGGAAACAAACTATGGTGTACTGTTACATTGTCACTGCAGATATGAAATGTCCACCAAACATTATTTTTAAAAGAAATCATTGAATATAAATGCTTGTTTCCTGTTTTGAGGCCACTCCCGTTGAACTTGTTTAAATTTAGTATAACAAACTTTGACATTATGCCAGGTCATCAAACATCTAAACTGGAAACCCCACAGGAGTGTCTAAACCAACTGTTTATGGATCACGTCCATGATGTCTCGAGTGGATGGCAAAAGGGTAATTCGAAGTAGGAATGGCCAGGTGGTATGCTGGAACTTACTGTTACAACTGAGTTTTAGGAAGACTGAAAGATATTGATGTCTAGAAGACAAGCAAGTGTCTGGTGTGGTTGCAGCAGTGACAAGAATTGTTAAATGATGAGTTCAGAAATCTATGATTGCTTGGAGTGAGAGATACGCAGCATAACAAATTTCAACAATTCAGAACATTTATGCCTGGAACATACTTATTAATTTTTACATATTTTAATATACATACAGTCAAATAGCATTTTAATGTGAACAGCTTATAGAATTAAGTCTTCCATAGTGATAGTTTTTAAAGGCATCATCATTTGTCATGTCAATTTAAGGTAAGCATTTTCATTTACAGCCTAGCATTTTAAAACATTTTCTAGGGATGGGTAGAATAACAAAGAATATTGGTTCCAATTCTACAATTTAAATATCTGTTCAATTATTTGGTTATATTTCAAATACTTGCCTTTTGCTTGCAACTTCATTAAACCAATGCAGGTAAAATTCATTAAATGTTTTATTTAATCTACGGAAGAATTGAACAATAACAAAGTGTGAAGATACGATTTGATGTATACAGATGAACATGTATTAAATATATTTAAGGTTTTTGTTAAAAAAAATTAGCATCTTCAATCTATGTGGATCTAAACGGTTTCTCTTGAGTCACAAATGAACCCTGTAGTGCTGAAAAGTCTCTCACTGCAAACTGTTGCAGGTGGGACACACAAGTACTTTTTTGAAAGTGTCTGAAGTGGTTTGCAGTGATCTCTTCTTCTCTAGTATTCAGTAACAGAACAATCACGTGTCATCATTTCCTTACTAAAATAATGATTTAATTCTTCTGCTATAGACTGATGACCATCATTGTCACTATTAATTTTAGAATGTGCAAACAGGTTGGAATATTGGGACCAAATTGGGTTTCCTGTACCTGCTTGCNACTATTAATTTTAGAATGTGCAAACAGGTTGGAATATTGGGACCAAATTGGGTTTCCTGTACCTGCTTGCACCTGACTTTGATCACATTTGCTTAAAAATGACTGAAAAAAAAAAGATGACAGCTTAAAAATAAATAATTTTTAAAATTTTAGAACAGTGACCTAACCAGATGCTCAGGAAATTGTAGAGTTGATGCTTCCTTCAACAATCTTTGCTAAGCAGCATCTGCCTTTGTCTTATCTTTAAAAGGTGCTTCTTTAAAGCAAGGATCCAACAGTATAGCAGATGTCGGAATATCACTGTTTTCATAATCCTTAAATCTTATTTTCATGGAAGAGCACAAGTCATTTTTCAGTCCCTGCAAACAAGAACCAGCTGGAGCAGGTTTTTGTAGCTCAGTTTCAATGACATCGATAAGAGGAATACAAACAAAACCTGTATCACTCACTGAATGACATTACAATCACATTGCAAAACAGCGCATAAAGTTTATTTAACACCAACCTCTGCAGCAGTCACATGATCCGAGCTGATGTGGTTTGTCACTGAATCGAATACATCAAGANTTATTTAACACCAACCTCTGCAGCAGTCACATGATCCGAGCTGATGTGGTTTGTCACTGAATCGAATACATCAAGACTAGGGATGCTGTTTTCGATCAAAGTCCACTGACAAATGGACAGTTCTGGTATGTTTAGCCCTGCACTAGTCAATAGAATAGCTCTCTTCTGCTCGCACAGCCTCTTGAGCATGTGCAATGTCGGTTCCTCTGGGATTAGTCTATGCTGTGCTACTCCTGCAGTAATTTGACAAGTTTTCAGCACTTTAGTGGCACGTGCAGAGTGCTTGAAGTGACCCACTAATTTCCTGCATGAAGAAACTAAGTTGTTGATTATTTTGTTGCTCAAGAAACCTTCCTTGAGCACCAGCTGCAAGGTATGTGCTAGGCATGCAGTGTGGTTAAAAGGTGACAATTCTAAGCCAGCAACAATGTTTCGGGCATTATCTCGTACAAAAGCCACAACTTTTTTTTCAAGTCCCCATTTATGCAAAACAGAAGTGAGAAATTCGGAAATGTTTTCAGCTGTATGGCTTATTTCGGGGAAAGGCACATCATCAAGACACAGGTGCTGGAAGAATAATTCCTTATTCACGTAGTAGGCAGTCGCGCACAAAAAAAATCTGCATTTGCCACAGAAATCCATAGATTTGTGGTTGTTGCAACAAATTCTGTCTCAAGTAGCTGACTTTCAACATTTTTTAAAGTAGAATCATACATAGTTGGAATCATTACATTGCTCAGTGTTTTTCGAGAAGACATTGTAAAGCGAGGCTAGGTGATTGATTAGTTCTGTAAAACCTCTGATTTTGACTACGTTGAGTGGCTGGCCATCCACACAAACCATTTTTGCAATAAAATGTGTGATTGTAAACTGTCTTTTGTCATCTTGTTTAAATCTACTGGTTTTATCAATGACTTGAGTTAATGTCTGCTGCATTGGAGACTTCTGATACTTAGGCCTCTTTTTGTAGCTGCCCATTTCTGAAGTGGCAAATATGGACATACTTGCTACTTTCGTCAAATGGGACTCACCCCGACTTGAAATAACCTCAGTTACAGAAGTAGAGACCATGGGCGAACAAAGAATATTTGATATATCTTGCACAGATTCAACGTTAAGTTTCTTTGGATGTTGCGTTTCCAAATGCTTGTGGAGATTTGACATTGACTTACAAGATCCTCGGGATATTCTACTTTTGCAGTAATTGCAAAATGCATACTTACTGTCCATGTCGTCAATGCTCAAATGTTCCCAAACGGATGACATTTTAATAATTTCAGACTTAAATACCTTAAAAACCTGTTTGTCACACGCTTAACATTATTCATGTATCTCATTGAAAATCACACAAAATACATGTGCGTACTCTACTCATTGTTTAAGTTTTTTTTTTCTGTCATATAATCCAATGAAGATGGAAATAAACTAGAATGCCATATTTAGAAGACCTACACCGATTCAAAGCTAAAAATCTATACATAAACAGCAATCATTTTGATTCGCTCGATGCTGAGTGTAGTATCTTCTCGGTATATGTTTATCTATGACATTGCCACCACGAGAATGTTTACGTTTTGTCTCGTTTAACTGATGGAATTTATTAAACCAAATACTGTACTTGATTAAATTCCTGTCCTAAAAAACTACTTTTGCAAACATTGGTGCTAAATAAATGAACATTTATTTGCTTTCAATGGCAAAAGTAATTCGCTGTAAGGAAGTATAGCGGCCAAGAAAAAAAATGCTTGTTACAGGTGAATTAACCTACATAATAGTTTTGGCATAACTGCAATTTTTGTTTGGATAAGTTTCTCGTTATAGTTATTTTTGTAACTACAGAGTTTTGCCATAACTAGAGTAACTATTAATGTTTCGTACCAAGTACATCATCATCTCAAAATATTACTAAATTTATTGCTGTGTAGAAACGAGAACAGAGTAATTGTTAACCTAAAACTGGTTCAGAGTCAAACCTCAAGAACCAGTATAAATTGGAACCGAACCAACCCAACCCTAATATTTTCCCATCATAGCAATAGGAAACTCTGTAACTTAATGCACCCATGCAAATGCTTGCGTGCACCCATACACATACATAGTAACAGGTGTGTGTGTGTGTGTGTATATACATACATGCACATGCACGCATGCACACAGCGCTGACAAAATCCGGCAGGTTATTCCATACGAAAAAGATGAAAACTTATGTACCACTTTCTTTTAAGTCCTTATTAAGGGAACTATGCACCCCCAAAAACAGACTTTTGAAATGCTTTTAGTTAAAAATGTCGGAAAGTACTTGCGATGGAGTAACAAATCTGCCAATAGTAATTTGTGTAACAAATTATCTGAAAATACAGTTGGTAATATCATCCCCCTTCATTACGTAAATGGTGGTTGCCACCATAAGTTTGCATGAAACTTTGTAGCACTGGACTGTAAAAAATTTGTTAAGACAAATTATGTATCAGCACATCGAAATTAACAGAAAAGGTCATCTTGTTGGTACACGCTCAGCAGTACTGTTTTTGAGGATTCCATGCACAAAGTTAAAATCAGAAGGTGAGTGGCCTGACATAAGATGTTTGATCGAACAATGTGCGAGTGAAAAACTAATAGCGCTTGCTGTACNGAAATGCTTTTAGTTAAAAATGTCGGAAAGTACTTGCGATGGAGTAACAAATCTGCCAATAGTAATTTGTGTAACAGAGATCTGAAAATACAGTTGGTAATATCATCCCCCTTCATTACGTAAATGGTGGTTGCCACCCTAAAGTTTGCATGAAACTTTGTAGCACTGGACTGTAAACAATTTGTTAAGACAAATTATGTATCAGCACATCTAAATTAACAGAAAAGGTCATCTTGTTGGTACATACTCAGCAGTACTGTTTTTGAGGATTCCAATTCCATGCACAAAGTTAAAAACAGAAGGTGAGTGGCCTGACATAAGATGTTTGATCGAACAATGTGCGAGGGAAAAACTAATAGCGCTCGCTGTACNACAGAAGGTGAGTGGCCTGACATAAGATGTTTGATCGAACAATGTGCGAGGGAAAAACTAATAGCGCTCGCTGTACTTTCAATACACAAAGAGACGTGTGCTGGGTGTGAGTCCAGGTGAGCTATATTAAAAGAATAATGATGGCACATTGATGTATTGTGCAGGACCAAAGGACACATTTGTAAATGAGTGATACTGTGACGGCAAAATGAACNTGATGGCACATTGATGTATTGTGCAGGACCAAAGGACACATTTGTAAATGAGTGATACTGTGACGGCAAAATGAACACAAGGCAGATAATACTGTAGTAAACTAATGTGTGGAAACACGATGAACTTATACACGTACAAAAGTAAATGCACTAATAATATTGTATACAAGAACTGTCCAAAGGTCCTATCATGAACTGCAAGCAGAAGTCTGAGAGTACTTGAAAATCCACTCGAGCCAAATACCTGGTTGCGGCTTGAGCTTGAGTTGAATACCTGCTTGTGGCTTGAGCCGAATACCTGCTTGCGACTCGAGCTCGGCTCGAGAAATTCGAGCTTCTACATCAATATCAGGTCATTCAGTCAGCAACCAATAAGACAGTGTTTTATTATTTACATAAGAAAACAACATATTGTTTAATTAAATGTAAATATTTGAAAGGCGTGTTCTGGTAAAGAGATTCATCAGAAATAGATATATTTATGCTGATTAACATCAAAATTAGTCAAAAACTGGGTTGCAAATCCACCTAAGATGCAGCGTCTGATTAGACAATCTATTAAATGTTTGCTAGACAATAAGACTTTCACTCACGAAAAAATATTATTAAAGGATAGATGTGTTACGGTTAAAATTATTCCTCAGAACTGCATATACAGAGACTAACAAAAATATTCATACACCCACTTGTTTAGTCCTAGCATGTATTGAAGTTACTATGGATGCCATATATTAGTGTGTTGTGCCATAACCTATCAAACTAGTGCAGAAGCTGAGTCTTGTAGGGGTCTTTGTATTCCAACTAAGCACACTGCCAACAAAATTTTAAGCAGTGGTTAATGAATAATGCTCCACGACAGATTCTAACCCCACCACAGAGCCCAGATGTCAATCCAAAGNAATTAGTCAAAAACTGGGTTGCAAATCCACCTAAGATGCAGCGTCTGATTAGACAATCTATTAAATGTTTGCTAGAAAATAAGACTTTCACTCACGAAAAAATATTATTAAAGAATAGATGTGTTACGGTTAAAATATTATTCCCTCAGAACTGCATATACAGAGACTAACAAAAATATTCATACACCCACTTGTTTAGTCCTAGCATGTGTATACGAGGCACTGCAAAGTCATAAGTCCTACACAGAGAGAGGAGTAGAATAGCATGCCCCAGTGTACTAGATAAAAGTACACCAATGTCAGAAGGATGAGCACTCAATGGAAAAGAGTAACTGTGATAGACAAAAAAATATTAATACAGTGGAGGTGTAACCCTATTCAGTCTCGTAATGCTCGTGTGATCCACCTCCAGCAGTTGTACGTATAAAGACAGGTTCTCTGCACATCAGTTGCCAGAATGTGATAGTCAGAGGTAGTGGTCAAAATGGGGCGCAAGATACATGAACTGTGACGCATCGTGAAGAAGTTGTTTCTTTCTACAAGCAAAACAGGAATTATCGTGAAATCACAAAAACCCTAACCATTTGTTTTGGAACTGTCAGTTACAATCTGAAGAGGTACAAAAAAACAGGGTAGGTGTTTGGTATGTAGTTGGGCTTAACGTCTCGTCGACAGTGAGGTCATTAGAAACGGTGCAAGTTGCACACGGAAGAGGGATTGCGGAAGGAATTGGAAGGAATCGGCCATGGCCATGGCTCAATGTAGCATTTGCCTGGAGTGCTTTCAGGAAACCATGGAAATCCGAAAACAGGATGACCGCACCAAGAATTGAACCCGAGTCCTCCCGAATGAGAGTCCAGTGAGTTACCACAGTGCCACCTCATTCAGTAAAAATTATGGACAACACAAAATAAACAACAATGATCCGGACACAATGGCGGAATCTTGTCACTTTTGCACATAAGAACCATTTCAAAGTGTAGAATCTTTTGTGGAAGATATCACATCAACATCTACACATACAGTAGAACCCGTTTATAAGGTTCCCGTTTAAAGGGTTTTCCCGCCTATAATGCACGATTTTTCTAGTCCGGAATGTTTCTCCATAAGAACAATAACAAACATTCCCGGAAATAAGGTTTTCATTTTCCTGAGAATAATGCACATTGTGAAGGAAGCACACTGGGAAAGGAAAACTTCAATGGAAAAGATGCTCAACTTACACTGCTTTTCAGACAAAGTTGTAGTTTTTATCCCAAGCTCCACCCTGCTGAGATAATCTACCAGCTTGACATTGA
>NQII01002508.1:0-19643 GCA_002778355.1 Clitarchus hookeri | reverse complement strand
TGCTTGTTTTGCATGTACAGTAATCTTTTGCTCGTATACTTATTTTATGATTTTGCAACCAGGAGATAAAATTTCTTAAAAGATTATGTATTTAAAAGAAATATTTGTTTTGTTCATTATGTAAAGTTGTGTGTTTATTACGGTGCATAATTTTATATCTTTTGGTGTCCAGATTCTTGAATTTTTGTGTTTCCCTCTTATAAGGTTTTCCTGCTTATAGTGTCACTTTCTTGTGGACCCCTGAAGAACCTTATAAGAGGGTTCCACTGTACTGTAAATCCTCAAATTGTACGAAATGTATTATATAATGCCAATTTCCATGGTAGAGCGGCCAGGAAGAAACCACATCTTTTCACAGTAAAGCAACAAAAACACATGCAATTTGCTAACAGATACCATGATAGGACTAACAAATTTTGGACTACTGTGATTTTTTCCAATGTGAGAAAATATCATGTGTTTGGCTTAGACAGGCTAAACACAAAATTGCGATCACAACATATTACGTATACCTACAGTCAAACATGGAGGAGGTAGTGTGATGGTTTGGGGATGCATGGCATCTACAGGGGTTGGAAATATAGCTCTTATTGAAGTTACTATGGATGCCATATATTAGTGTGTTGTGCCATAACCTATCAAACTAGTGCAGAAGCTGAGTCTTGTAGGGGTCTTTGTATTCCAACTAAGCACACTGCCAACAAAACTTTAAGCAGTGGTTAATGAATAATGCTCCACGACAGATTCTAACCCCACCACAGAGCCCAGATGTCAATCCAAAGAGCATTTGTGAGAGTATCTAGGCAATCAAGTACAGAAATACCATCATTCAAGCAAACAAGCTCGGCAAAGACTACTTTTGGAAGAGTGGTTCAAAATTTACTGAGTATGCACCACAGCATTGATACGGTCTTTGCCACATCGTCTTGAGGCAATCATCCGTGCCAAGGATATGCACATAAATATTAAATAATTAATTTGGTAATGCATTGTAAAAGAATGTGTTGTGTTTGTGATGGTGCGACGCTAGTGCTTGCTGCGCAAGACATCTTTTTCTACTCTGCGTGGTGGCTTGATCTTTGCCCGGCTCGGATCCCCTTCCTTTTCATTCCCTGTTCTCCCTCCCTTGATTTCCCCTCCTATCGTGCATCATAATCTTTTTGTCAATGGAGCAGTTTATTTAATTGTTGCACACATTGAGCCACTGCTATTCTACACCCGGTTGTCATCTGTACGAGTAGAACGTTTGCTGTGATGAGCACCACCATCTAATATATTTCTTTGCCANTTTTCATTCCCTGTTCTCCCTCCCTTGATTTCCCCTCCTATCGTGCATCATAATCTTTTTGTCAATGGAGCAGTTTATTTAATTGTTGCACACATTGAGCCCCTGCTATTCTACACCCGGTTGTCATCTGTACAAGTAGAACGTTTGCTGTGATGAGCACCACCATCTAATATATTTTGTTGCCTGAGTTGCAGTGATGTGGGAGCAATTTGAAACTGTGAGTCGTGGACAGCGAGTTGTGTGATAGCTGGACCTTTTTTTAATAGTCTTTAATGTTTGTATGGCCTAGATGTGTTGTCTTGGGCATGCGGTAAGCTAGTGTTTTTTCAAAATTGTGGTTTCAGATGCCAGCCCAAATTTGGCTTCTGCTTAACTTATACCCTAGTTTTGGTGTGTGTTTCAAGTTTCAAAGTGTAGTGTCTAATTTTGTTTGCTGCCCAAGAATGTTTCAACCTTTTTTCAATATACTTTGTGTCACAACTCTCGCATTAGGCATAGTAACTTTTAAATGTGTTTGTTGGTTTATTATAATATTAATCGCTGGAGTTTTGATAGGTCATTTGACTGCCTCCACCGATACTACATTTTTTAAGTAGTTTTTTTAATATAGGTTTTAAGGCGTTCATTTTATAAAAGGAGGCTTTACTGGGTTTTTAAGACTGCCCTCCTTTTTATAATTGCTCAAATTTACCAGTCTAGTAAGTGTAATGCTTTAATTGTATTCTGAAAATTATAATCGTAAATTATTAAATTCTATTGGTAATTTGCATATCATGTTTTTAACATTCTCTATTTTACTGAGCAATTCATTGATTTATTCTACATTTTGTAATACATTTTGTTAAACTTAAAATATTTTGTATGGATCTGGAATCTAGTAACGTTTGTGATTATCCGCCTTAATAAATGCCAAAATGTTTGTAACCATTTTTAGGGTGCTGTCTGTCATCGTAAACATATATTTGACAAAATACTGGTATTAATCCAGTTTTTTTGTTTGTAATTATTTGTGCTTCGGCACAATGGTACAAATACTTTTTTGAGCAGGCGAGAAACATTTACAGTAGTTTTTATGTATTTGTGATATGTTTGTAAACAGAGAAACACAGTACTGCAATGTGCTTTGCAAATGCATGTAACCGTCCAGCTTAGTTGCCATATACATATAAGTAACTCTCATACAATCTAACGACGATTTAACACATGTTTGCCATAGATGATGGACTAAATATATACTCAGCATTATCTCAGAGGGTTTCATTCCTATGACAAGAAAAAAATTACATGTAGACACACTGGCCAGCTCGGCATATTGTGTGAAATGTTAGACTTCCTGCGGCTAGAAACAACATTAAATTACAGCAAAAAGAAATTATAGAATCTACCACTTCATTGACAACAGATATATATTCCTCGTTTTCATTATTATTTAAATAAATCTTTTATATTGGAGGTTATGAACTGCCACATAAATTACGTGGTTCAAGGCACTTACGAAAACTAACCTGGGAACGGAACACAAACTGCCACATAAATTCACAGAATTCAGAGCATTTGAACACACAAATAGAAAAGAAGAAAAAAAGGAGAGTAAACAAAACCATGGACCCTATAACTTGAAACGATGCATCAGTCAAGTGATGTTATGAATTTGTTAGGAATACAAATGTGTTTTCAAGTCATTTTTATTCTTATGTGTGCAAAAATAAAAAGTGATAAATTTCAGGCAACATTAATGTTTAATATGGTGCCTAATGACACATTAAGACCTGGAACTACTTCTCCCAATTCACTGCCAAGTTTACGAGTATTGGGGTCAATGCTTACGTTAAAATGTATGCAGTTACGGACAGTGATTTTTTTCAAAGTTTTATTTCAAGAGTGCTTACTTTATCCTTAACCACCTACGTAGTAAGAAAATATGAAATGTGACGACAGTAGTGGTGCTAGTCAAAAACGTAAAACACTTGTCATCACCATCATGTAATGTTCAGAAAGTAGCAAGGATTTAATTTTAAAATCAGGGAAAAAATACTTAGTATGGCGCAAACACAGAATAGCCATTGAACTGACATACCTGCATACATGTTAGTGAAATATATTCACATACGCTAATGTTAAGCGTTAAAGAAATCACAAATTAAACCAAAATTTAAAATTAAAAGCATTGTATAATTCCTAATTTCTTAAGGACATAAGGATTACATACTAGTTCTATTTTGGCAAAAGTATTTATTAACTATCAAAATATAACAACAGGGTTGGCAACACTGTGTTAAATGTTAAAATTGCATGGCGTTTGTTTAGGTTATCTGAAAACGTGTTGATTTAAAATGGATGTTAAATTTCTTGATATGCAAAATAAGTTACAAAGGGAGAAGTTTACATTTTTCATAATGTTAAAGTTATGGTGTGCAAGTATTACAACACAAATACAAAGAGCATACATGTGCCTTAGGCCTTGTCCACAATAGCTCATCAGCGGACACACTTCATCCACGGACATATATCCCAAAGTGCATGTACGCGCCTACAATTTCAATTTCCAAAGCTAACATTTCTGACATTGGCACCAGAGTGCATTAAATTCAACGCCGTTCCAAGCGAAGCTTTTGGACACCGGCACTAGAGTGCACTAAAATTGTTTGCCAAAAGTTGTATGCAAATACCAAAAATGTTCATGTTTTAAGCTTATCTTATATAATTTTTTTTATTAGTTTTAGTTAAGCGAGTGAGCAATTTGTTAATTTACTCTAATTTGAATTTATTTGGATATTATTTTATTATTAAAATCAGTACATTTTTGGGTTTTTATTTATTTGCATATGTGAGATTTATGAATGTTTGTCTGTACATTTTACACTCTATGCAATATAAAATGTAAACAAAACAAACAATTTGGGACATATCTGTGTGCGTACACCAACAAAAGTTTAAATTTGTGAATAATCTTGAATATTGGGACCACAAGCTGTGACGTCAGAAGTCATGTGCACGAAGCAGCAATTAGGCTTCCACAGACTGTGGTCCGTGGAACGTGGTCTGCGGAACAGCTATTGTGGACAAGACCTTAAACATACAAAGCTAACAACACAGTATGTAAAAACAAGAAAAATGGTCTGGCACAACTTAAACATTTAAAAATCTTCAATAGCATACCAACAGTGAAAATAAACCGAAATCTACAATGATGTTAATTTTAAAAAACTAGTTTTTATGGCTGAAAACGTGAATAAAAACACAAGTTATTAAGTGGAATATTTCTTTTCATTCTTACAACCTACAAATTACGTACACAAAGCAACGTAAATAAATTTAACCAGTTTTTATAAGTTACTGGGTCTTAAATTGTTTACAGTCAAATTGTTGGGCTGACACACAATGTGGTACTATTCAAAAAATTTTACTGTCATTTGCAGAATAATTTGTTTTATGGTATAATTTTTTGAGTAGTTTTATATTCTGTGTGGGAGTCTGTGATATGTTTATTTTAATTAATAACATTCATAAAAACTGCCTCTCTTATATGCACCTACATGTACAGTATACATGGATTGATAGTATTTTTTTATTGAACTGGTAAATTTCAGACATTAGAATAACATATTTATATGAAGTCAAACACTTCAATTTAATATTTTGCTGAACAAAAATTGTAGATGTACTTTGTTGTTTATAATATTGTAATACATTTTAAAAATTACTGGAATTTTTTAAAAAATGTTAGGAAAAGTAACAAAAACATACAGAAATTACCTCATCAAAACTGAAGAAATTATGGAAACATTTTTTTTGAAAACAGCTGTGTGTTTTTATTCACAAAAGAAACAATATTTTAAAAGGTAGGCATGCTCCGGTTAAAACTGTTCCTTAAAACTGCAGGTATGAAAACATACTATGTACTTTCAATATGCTAATATTATCATTATTATGAAACCTATTTTTTTGTAAGTAATAAACGAGCTCAAGGTCAAACTCCGCAACTTTTCAGTAGGCTCACTTGGACTTGGCTCGAACTAAAATCCCAGGTTCGCAGACCTCTAGCTTCAAAACAGGCATTTTGTGTGTTGCCAACCTGCAGAACACTCATTATCTGTTTCTAACTTCCTCCACAGATTTCTCGAAAACAGTTCACCCGTTCTGACAAGGTGAACTCTGCTAATAATTTAGGTGTGCTAATTCATAAACTGTTTTTATCTTATTGTTAAAATGTTACATGCAAACATAGGGTAGTAAACACCATTTACTTAATGAAGGAGGAATGATATTAAAAACCACATTTTCAGGGGTATAAGATCTAAATTATACAAATACCTATTCACTGGCTTTTTACTTACCTAGCGATATTATTAACTAATAGCTCTTCAAGCAAACTCGACTTCTGGGGTATATGTCCCTTAATAATGCCTGAAAAAAGTGGTACATAGATCGTCGTCCTATGTTTTCATAAGGATTAACCTGCCAGAGTTTGTCAGTGTTGCTAAAAAAGCATCCCTCTCTCTGTGTGCACGCGTAAGCCTGCATTACATACTAGCTTCAATGACCCACCATTTTGGAAGATAGTGCTCTACTGTTATAGCCATACATTATATTGTATTTACAAGAATGCAGTAAGTGTGTCTAACTTGTAATAATTTCGCACCAAACATTCGCGCTATATTTGTAAACACTGCTGACTTTACTCACCTTCAGTGCTTTGTGGTAAGGTTCTTGATAACTAGCAAATAAGGTATTTGCAACTATTGAGTGAGGGTGGTGATTGAAGTCGGCGGCTTACATCGCAAAACCGGTTAAGAATGCCAAAAACAGTTAACTGTTTTAGATTGTGCCCAAGAGTTTGAAAGCTAAGGTTTTTTTTTTTTAAACCAACCAAAGTACAAAACTGCAATGTAAACATTGAGTGGGTCGGAAAAGACACATGCCTAAACACTGCAGTGCCATTTGCACAGTGATTTAATAACAATAATAATAATAATAGAGGTCATAAAAAATTAAAATTCAAGTGCATAGGTAGCAAATTTTTGTAATTTTCATATTACAAAGAAAACTAAAACAAATAGGTTTCTGCCACTTCTTTGTAGAAACATTTCTACTATGTAAGGAGTATTTTTATTTAATCAATAATAAAGTATTTACTAGTATTTTGTAGTTCGGGTGTGGATTTGTGTTAAGACTAAGAAAAAATATTGAACTGAACGGGATTTAATTAAAATATTGTTATCGTCAAATGAACAAAAGCTGTATGTGGTTGATGTAAAAATCTTATAAAACTCAAAAGCCAGTAAATGTTCTTGGGCAGTTTTAAATGTCTTGATAAAGTACAAGATTTATTGCACAAAAATTACTGTGACGTGACAATATGTGCTACACGACAAGTGCACTCTTGTAAGGTTGTCCTTTCATCCTTATAGTTAAATATTCTTAAAGGTTTCCCTTTTAAATATGTACAGATTAAGAGATCGAATAACAAATTCCATTTAGTTTGAGTGAAATCTTTACAAAAAAAAATAAGAGATTCATGTTCAAATAATAATGCATTCATTTTTTAGATATAAAATTTATTTGACGAAATGAAGACATTTCTTTTAACGAAATGGTAACATTTTAATGACAAAATCAGCTCCTTTTATTTACAGTAAAAGTGCGGACCTAAGTATTACTTACAGGCTCCTATTTCCAGTATATTGACTGTAAGTTGTGCTCTTTCACGAGGTTTCCAAATCACTTGTATTTATGAATGTAGACACAAATATACCACTCATAAATAACTAATATAACTGCCATTATTTGCACATATAAATTGGTGATGCATTAAAAATGTTTAGTAATCACAAATTTCTCAAGAAAGTCCCTACTTGTTCTATGAGGTTGCAATGTATTTTCCTCTACAAGTACTGATCGGTAGTTTATATTTTGTACTGAGTAAATCAAAAGACTAACACTGCAAGAAAAGTAACATCTGTTTCAGGGAATAGATGAGGTTATATGTGTTATTGATACTATGATCTAGGGATGGATGTGCGAAGCTTCAAAATGTTTGAACACAAATCAAATATTTACTTAANTGTTATTGATACTATGATCTAGGGATGGATGTGCGAAGCTTCAAAATGTTTGAACACAAATCAAATATTTACTTAAATCAAACTCACCTTGAATCAGGAAAAAAATATTTGTAATGTTCTAAGCTTCAAAATAATTCACAAATGGGAGAAATCCTTTTCAACACTATTTCCCTGCGTGCTGGAATCTGGCAATCTGCCATTTATGCTCAAAATATGTAACAAGACTCGTGCGGCATTACAGCAGGATCTTTCAAACGCATTGAAATTAATGTTTATTGAATACATTCTCACATTTGAGATAAAGATATGGGCATATGACCTAATTGTAAACAAACACTGTTCAACAGTTGCTGAAGCGTGGTAAAGATATTTATTACAATAGCTGGTTTCTCTCAACTGCTTATTTATGACACCAAGCAGGTCATCTAAATACAAGTGCTCATGTTTGTGGTCACAGATCTGTAAAAGGCTTTGAGTAAGAACAATACAGTATTTGACGTTCTCCCTAGATATATCACAGCACCTTTGCATATTACTGTGCATGAGCAGTTCGTCTCATGGCCATACACGTGTAAATGTCACCATTTAGTACCATAACTTACATGTAGAGTTACGGTAACTGGGATACTTAAATTCAAATAACATGTAGGATAATTTCAATCAGTTTTGTGGCAGAGTGGGTAACTTCACTTTGTGCAAGACATCTGTTGGCAGAAAGGGGAAACTAAATGAACTCTACTTTAGTTATCAAATCCACCATGCGCACTCTTGACGTTATTCTGAATGCTGCTAGTAATATTTAGTATAGTTATTTCGACTCCATGCAGTAAAATATTCAACTGATGTTAAACCTTAGCAGTTTTTGAATATATTATCACTTGAGTCGTGTATTTCCAAAACCGACCATATCCAAAAAAATTAAATGTTTGCTTTGTTTGAGAAAATTAAAGTTCTACATGCACATTAGCGACTAATTAACAGGTAGTTACAAAAGCGGCTTTATTTAATGAAGAAACCATTGTGTAATACAGTGGTTATTTCCATAACCGGCCATCTGCTTTGAAATGTTAGTTCCAAAACCGGCCATGTGATTGTGTCTGCCACTGTCGTATTTGCTCAAAAAATTTGCAATATTATAACAGTTACTCACAGAGTATTTGTGGTTGTGTTGTCTGTGGACTTATTGTTTTGGATGTTTGTGTGGTCTGTAATTATACGATTTAGCTTTTGTTTTTGAAAATGGATAAATTCCCACAACCATGTGCACAAGGAAGAGGGAGAAAAATAAATTCAAATATAAATGGTGCAAAATATGCACTCGCTGCTTCGCATCCCACGCGAGCGAGGGGAAGTGAACAACAGCAGTTATATGATAGCTGCAGCAATGTGGCAATAGGATTGATTTAAATGAACAGGCAAGCGATAGGCCGGTGGGCGCGTATCTGTTACAGAAAGCGAGCCAACACAATAATTATTATCACAACTCGCACCTCGCTGACCCTGAGAAGCTCATGCTTCTCCATTTAANAAAGCGAGCCAACACAATAATTATTATCACAACTCGCACCTCGCTGACCCTGAGAAGCTCATGCTTCTCCATTTAACACGCGGGAAACTCATTGTCATCACAACTACCTTTCCCAGAACAACTTGCGATTGNTTGATTTAAATGAACAGGCAAGCGATAGGCCGGTGGGCGCGTATCTGTTACAGAAAGCGAGCCAACACAATAATTATTATCACAACTCGCACCTCGCTGACCCTGAGAAGCTCATGCTTCTCCATTTAACACGCGGGAAACTCATTGTCATCACAACTACCTTTCCCAGAACAACTTGCGATTGCCGAGAACGTTCTAGACGGCACCTACCTCAAGATAAACCCCACGTGCGGGCCTCTGAGGAGGGAGTGATTGAGAGCCGAGAGTTTGGCATCTCGGGCGACCTTAAGCGATAGTTGGGCGATTCCAGAGCGGCGAGGGGCGATTGCAGCGATATGCGAGAGTGCATCTGCGAGCTTGTGTGCAGTGAAGAGTGGGACTGATCTGCGGGACTGTGGACTGGATGCAGGAATGAAAAGATATTTGGGATGATGGAAATACAATTTTAACTAAACAAGTGGAAATAATTGGAGCAGTTTAAGGGACATTTGCAAGAGTAAAGACTGTGATAAAGACTAATTGAAATAGAGATAGTTATTAAATATTGCGACAAATAAAAATAAAGAGTTAATAGGGTGCTCAGACTGGTAAATAACAGATGTTTGACTGTTGTAACATTGAGAATAAATATAATTATTGAATTTAGTTATTTTATTTTTATTAAGATCTCCATCCCTCACGAACTCAGATACACCCCACAGGCTTTCCTGTAACAATACATTATGTACTTCGCGATTGGGTGCAGATGGATGTGGTGGCCAAAATAGGAAGACTACAGTGATTACCATGCTCGCACACTGGTTACTTACCTTGGCCCCAAACAGTGTTAAGAAAATATAAGTTATGTTTCCTATGGTCTATCTTTCTTTCCTCCCACCAGACAGAGTATTTTTTAAAATAGAGAAACCAATTCGTTCTCACGAAGCAATCTGTGATCCAAAGGAATATGTTAATATTTTTGCTGAGCCTACCATTTATCATGGGACACAATGTTTATTGTATCATTGGAAAGCTATAGCTCAAGATGTCACTAAACTGACAAGACAGTGGCACTTGAAATGTTCTGCATCTAAACAGCTTTCCCTTATCAGGGACAATAGTGGCAACAGTATCTTGAGATATGCATTACCACACAGACCTCAGTAGTTACAAGACAACAATGAAAAGTGCCAAAAGTTCAAAACACGTTTCACCTGTTGTTAAAATTGGTAGTCAAGCTAAACCGCTTAAACTAAACTATGTTAACAACTTACTGATAAAANTCTGCATCTAAACAGCTTTCCCTTATCAGGGACAATAGTGGCAACAGTATCTTGAGATATGCATTACCACACAGACGTCAGTAGTTACAAGACAACAATGAAAAGTGCCAAAAGTTCAAAATATGTTTCACCTGTTGTTAAAATTGGTAGTCAAGCTAAACCGCTTAAACTAAACTATGTTAACAACTTACTGATAAAAANGTTTCACCTGTTGTTAAAATTGGTAGTCAAGCTAAACCGCTTAAACTAAACTATGTTAACAACTTACTGATAAAAACAATTTGGTGTTAATTGGCAGGAACTCAAACACTTAGAATTTAAAAACATGTGCTGCAACTATACTAATGACGAGATACCAGAGGTTACTACTAATGAATGCTGTGAGTTCATGTTTGAGATGTTGCTGCTTTTGTGTAGTGTAAAACTATAGGTCATTTACAAACAGTGGTGATACAAGTGGTGTTTCTGTATATTGTGCTGATAGTGTTCTGTCATAATTTTATGTAATAGACTGAATTGTTTGTATGATATTTGCCAATAACAATAATTTTGTATGTGTTTAAATTTTGTTAAACGAGCATACATTAAAATGTATCATTAACAATCATTCTTATATACCAGTAGTGTGATAAATTATTATTTTATACATTACCTTGGCTCGGTAGTTCATAGTTTTCTGCAGTACTTTGTTTTCATGTCTTCAAAGTTTATTATTATTAACTTTTTACATGACTAATAATAATACATTTATTAATACGTACTGTATTAGCAATGTAACAACTGTTGGTGTATCAAAATGTATTGTTAGTTACTTAGTTAGATGTAAATCTGGACATTTCCAATTTATTTGCTTCGTAAACTTAAATAACTGACAAAGTATTGCGATACAATTACTGAGGCTTATACCAAATACTGATCTTTTTTTTTTTACACATTACTGTGGCACCACACTTTATATGACATTTCATGGTAATGATTAAACAGTTTTTCTCTATTTCTCCCTAAACAGTTTTGGTGGAGATGGCCAGTTTTGGAATTAGACAACTCACTTGTACTCGTCATGAAAGAGAGAAAAAGAAACAATACATTGCAAGGTACATATATGTACAGTATCTGCAGAATGAAATGAGTTTTGCTGCCCAAGTAAACTCAGTATTATGACTTTTTTTTNGTACATATATGTACAGTATCTGCAGAATGAAATGAGTTTTGCTGCCCAAGTAAACTCAGTATTATGACTTTTTTTTTATTTTACGAGGAGATATAAAATTTATACTTTAGCCGTATCATTGCGATGTTCCTTTAATAACTTATTATTATTTCACTAATACAGTCTGTCATTATCAAACAAGAATTAATTGGAAATGAATTCACATGCTCAAAAATTTTTGTGACGCTCAATGTTTAAATTTTATTTGATGTCAACGGTTCACATATGCCTGTCCAGGATATCATTTTATTCCAAAGACTTTTAATGATTGAAATAAATTAATAATTCATGTAAGACACGTAGTTTCATGCAAAATAGAATAAAATTTTAACTTCACATGAAGAGTGCAGTTTTAAAGCAATTTTTTAGTTTTGGGGGAAAAAAAATGGCTGATTTGGATTTTATAAAGATAGTGATTATTACAAAGCCACTCCCACCAATCTTCATAAAATCTGGGAACAGCTATAGTGTTTTTGAAACATTTTTTTGTTCATATTTACTAATGTGTTACAACGATTTGAATTTGCAAACCTTTTAGGACTTTCATTTGTATTTCATTCTAAATAAAATAAAATAAAAATGCTGCTCTGCACACCCCTATCATGAACATGAATAAGATTGAAGAATTTAATAACTGTATATTAATATAAAACATTTTCTGTCCATTTAGACATTTTTTGAGAAAGCTAACAAAAAAACTACTACAGTATTGTGTAAGCATCTTATTCAAAGGAGATTCAAAATAACCGTGATCTTCAAATTTTTTCTAAACAATAAAAGTTACTTTTTTTCTAATATCTCAACACATCTAACAAAAAGTCATATTTATAAGTTTGAAATAGAAACTAACCTTCTAAGGCATAGTAGTCTGTAATACCCATTTATGCAAACACAAGTTAATTAAAATTGTGTGTTCTTTTGATCACTAAATAAAAAAAATTTTAAAATTTAACAATTTATTTTTGTTTGACTGATAAAACCTATAGAACAAAAATCAACAGAATATGAAATGTGAAAGTTGAACATAAATTTATGTTGTGTTCATATGACAAGAAATTACCCCATATGAAAGACAACCATTGGCACATATTTCAAACAGACAGGTTCTGAATTAAGATAATTTTACTGACCACAAACAAGGATGTATGTCTTACCATAGTCAGGGTTAAAGATCTCCTCCACAATAAGCTGGAAGAACTCTTTGGATACTCCTCCTTCATCAATGCCTTGCTCCCCATCAAACTCCACGACCAACTGCTTCTTCAAGTCTTTGGGGTTTTCCATAGCCACCATTTCAAGCTGAAACATAATTCTGCAATGAGAAGAAACACAGGAAGGTGATATTATAAGGCTATATTTGAAGAGACAATTAGCTATTATATTTTCTCAAAAGCAACTACACTACAGCTGAGCCCCGATTTTATGAACAGTTATGGATCCCGAGAATGACTTGCAAAATCACTGACTTCGTAAAATCGGAGCATAACACAAAAATTGTGTTACAGGTGTTGTTTTTTTTTTCTTTTGCATGAAGTCTTAACGTTTTATTGTTACTAATGCAAAAATAATGCATTTTTAAACCAAATATTAATTTTATTCAATAGGCATACACATTATACATTTTCCAAATTAATACCCCACAAAGATATAAGAGTCGCAAAAAAAAAAAAATTGAGCACCGAGCCAGATGTAACCATTAGCAACAGTGAATTCCATTTTAAATTGCTTCAAGGAACATCAAATGTTTTATTTAAAACATATAAATTTATTTTAATTCTTTAGAATAAGAAAATACCTCAGAAAGTACTGTACGACCATTTACTGATACAAAAATTAAGCAGAGCGCACAGTAATTTTGAGGAAACGCAAATTCCATTTTCAATTGCTTCTTGCAGGAAAACCAGTGGTCTTCTTACAAATATATAAATTTACTAGCTTTGATTCCGCGACTTTGCCCACGTGTACTGCACCAAGCAGCTACATATTTCCTCTTTTTAAACCACATTAGTGGTTCTTCCCTGAGGTGTTAGTGGAGGGGAGAGATTTGGGAAGCTCTCAACACTGGAGTCTTGAGAGCCAATGAAGGTGAAGCAAGATGAGTGCGGAGTGGTCCCAGATTCCAGAGAAAAACCACCAACCAGCAGCATCATCTGGCACGATTCCCACATGCAAAAATCTGAGAGCAACCCCACTGGGAATCGAACCCAGTTCACCTAGGTGGGAGGCAACTTGCCTGACCACAACACCACCGGTCTCTTAGGTGTTAGGATTACCAAGTTGCTTCGTGAGCTTACTCTGGAGCAGGCCACATAGAGCTGCCCATATGAGATGTCCTCCCTCAAATCTCTCCCCCGTCACCTTTGGCCACTGTCCGCAGACAGTCATAGCTAGAGACCTGAAAAATTTGCGGATTAAATACGGGAAAAGCTAGAATTGGAAAACTCTTACATTTGTGACACCTTTTCCATTGGTCCACACATTGTTTGACACCTCCTGGAGAACCCTGGGCCAATGAGACGCAAACAACAAAATGCAACACCAATCGTCACTCTTGACTGGGGTAGTAAGTAACCAATGGGAAATCTATATCTGCACAACTGCATATAAGATCGTGGAGTCTAGCTGGAGGACATGGAACTCTCAAATTTTTCAGGTTTCTAGTCATAGCAAAACAGGCTTTGAGGGGGAATTGCAGTCTCTTAAATTACAAATGGTACATGGATAGAATGTGGAATATACATGGTATGGAAACTAANCAAAGGAGACTGTTGCCTCTTCAACATTTTTTATGCATTGGAGTCCTGTGTCATTGCAGCATTTTGGTGGTAACATTTTTTATGGAGCCCCAACCTTGAGGAGAACCTTGTGTGGTGATAGACCTTGATGGTAGGTGATGCTGAAATTCCATTAAGTAATGGACTGCATAAAACATTTTTACAACTGTATTCACAGATTTTTACACCATTTCTGTTTTGAAAAACTTCGGGGAACTATGCTATTGATTTATCATATTGTGAACTTTACTCATTCCTCGTTACAACTTTTTAAAACATTTTTGACCTACTATTTGTTGATTCCTTTTAAAACCATAAAATAAAAACTGGATACAATGATTTTTGTCTTTTGAGCATTTCTAGATTTAAAGTTACTCAAATATATCAAAGTTACATTAAAAATTACTTTCATGAATAAAAGTTTTGATTTGTGAGAAAACCAAAAATAAACAAAAGTTCTTGCCACTGTTATAACATGTGATATTGGCAGTTATCTAGATGATTCGCAAGCTATTGTTCTGACAGTTCTGTTTTACATAAATCATTTAAATGTTGGAATACAAACTTTCTTACTGTGCAACAGACAGGGGGGAGGATCGTACGGTCACCCCGGTGGGGGGAGCGTAGGTTGGTCATTCGAGGTGGCGTGGCAGTACTAGGCTATGGTAGCCGAGACCCAACTTACTTACCGGTTTCCGGAAAGGATGGGTGATGCGTCTCTTATAGCCTCTCAACATCCATGGCAACCCAGGGCTTCTCGTGCCACCCCCGTTTAAACGAACTGGGCTCTGCCGCCCGTGCCCTATGGGAAACAGCTTTCTAGCGGCTGTTCAGGGGTACCTGCTGTGATGGCTTGGGCCGATAGATAGTACCTAGGCCCGACCACATGGTGAGGTGTTGGACCTCTTGGCACTCAGGCCACTGGGGCTCAAAACAGGAATTTCCCTGTGAAGAAATTCTAGGATGGTNCATTGGAGTCCTGTGTCATTGCAGCATTTTGGTGGTAACATTTTTATGGAGCCCCAACCTTGAGGAGAACCTTGTGTGGTGATAGGCCTTGATGGTAGGTGATGCTGAAATTCCACTAAGTAATGGACTGCATAAAACATTTTTACAACTGTATTCACAGATTTTTACACCATTTCTACTGTTTTCATAAACTTAGGCAAACTATGCTAATGATTTATCATATTGCGAACTTTACTCATTCGTCGTTACAACTTTTTAAAACATTTTTGACCTACTATTTGTTGATTCGTTTTAAAACCATAAAATAAAGACGGGATACAATGATTTTTGTCTTCTGAGCATTTCTAGATTTAAAGTTACTCAAATATATCAAAGTTACATTAAAAATTACTTTCATGAATAAAAGTTTTGATTTGTGAGAAAACCAAAAATAAAAAAATTTCTTGCCACTGTTATAACATGTGATATTGGCAGTTATCTAGATGATTCGCAAGCTATTGTTCTGACAGTTCTGTTTTACATAAATCATTTAAATGTTGGAATACAAACTTTCTTACTGTGCAACAGACAGGGGGGAAAGGGTCGTTGACTCTTGTTGGAGAAAGGTGGTTGGGCGTTTGAGGTGGTGTGGCAGTACCATGCTATAGTAACCAAGCCCTTCACCGCACCGGCCCTAGAAAAGGGTGGGTGATGCNAGAAAAGGGTGGGTGATGCGTCTCTTATGGCCTCTCTCCACCCATGGCGACCCAAGGCTTCTTGTGCCTCCCCTGTTTAAACAGATTGGGCTCCGCCGCCCGTTCCCCATGGGATACCAGCTTCCTCCCTCATGGCTGAATAGGAGTATCTGCCGTGATGGGATGGGCCGACAGTTGGTACCTAGGCCTGACCACTTGGCGGGATGTTGGACCAGTTGGCATTCAGGCCATTGGGGCCCAAGACAGGAATTTCCTGAATGAAGAAATTCTAATGTATGGTAAAGGTCGTGCTCTACGACAGCCTGCAGACTGCTCTGCGGGTGGCTTTGGTGAGCACAGCAGGCAGTGATGATAAATGGGTGTTCCGTTGGGACTTCAGATTGTTAGGAAAATGACGAAGACAACCCTTCAGAGCCCTTCCGCATCTCCCTCCCGGGGGTAGTTCGGCATGGCGATCGAGCATTGAAAACCCACGAGTGCCATGGAAAATAAGTGGGAGCACGGGCTGATCGGGTTGGCCCCATCAGAGGTTCTCTCTGATGTACCGACCAAAAGAGGTTGGACTCGTGCTGGCAGTGGTTAATTCCGGATGCTTGGAAGAGACTCGGAGAGATTCCCCCTCTTGTTGAAGAGCCGAGCGGTGAGCAGGCACATGCTCCGGTGGCGTCCTGCGATGACGTTAGGGGTTTAAATAGTACTCCGGCTAGACCACACGCTTGGTAATCTGAGTACGAGGATCTCAGGCCTTGTGGTAGGACATGCTCGGGTGAGCTTATGAATCAGAATGGGGCTCCGGTTCTGGTCAACTTAAGTGAGTGCTGGTCATGTCTGCGTTGAGAGGGCGTGATCCCTCTCCCCCGCCGATTGGGCGGCCGGGGCGCGGAATGGCAGTTAATAGCTAAGAGCGCCACGTCAAAATATTAAAAGTATGGCTGTTGTGGCTGTATTACATACTTTATGTGCAACAGACACATATCCCAATTCACTCTTCATCCAAAATGACATACAAAATTATTAATCCCCGAATAAAAGGTGATTTATACACATATATATAATCTCATACAAAAAAATACAGAACACATTGTACTTCACTGACCACTCCATTTATGAAAATTATTTATATAATTTTGATTCTGCTCAGTTCTGACAACTATGTCTGCAACTGTAAGGGAAATTAAACTTTTTGTTTGACAGTAAGTGCACATTTCCTTCGTATTCATTATGTTATAGTTGATAAGTTTTTATTAAATATGCTGGGTTGAAAGTTACAAATATGGAACATATCATCAATAAAAGATTTTACCCCTTTTCACCTTCTTAGGGGTTTGAATTTAAAATAAACAGGAAATTCATTTTTAAGTATTTATGTAGCCAAACTTTGGGAGCAAAGAGTACAACAATCTTCTCTTGGATTAATTAGCTATTGAAGGAATCCTCAAAAACAATTTTTAACACCTTTAAATTTGTTACGGGTGGGATTTAAAAACATCCTAACATTAGCTTTTAGACATTTATGAAACAAACTTTTTTAAATAATGTGCATAACAATATTTTATTGGGTTAATGAGCTATTGAAACCCTGCTGAAGTTCTACTACTACACTATTCCTCAGATTCAAGCAAACAAAGCTTAACCAAGTATAGAATATTACACCAAAGGGGCAATGCACAGCATTCGTGCACACTCAGTGTAATTCTATTTTGCATAATAACTATTTTTTATTATGCATTACCAATACACCTGTTTTCTCACTGTNCACACTCAGTGTAATTCTATTTTGCATAATAACTATTTTTTATTATGCATTACCAATACACCTGTTTTCTCACTGTTTTTATTCATATTAATTACAAATTAAATATTATAGTTTACAGATAAAATAAACGTAAAAATTTAATTTAACCAAGAATTATATACTTTTATGTTAACAAGTATAAAACACTGGAAAAAAAATAGCATATTTAGGAAATAACCAAACATGCCATGTATGGGGTGAGTTATCAAAGGTTTGATTCAAAAAGTGCGAAGAAACCACGAATAAACTACAAGAATCAAGCGCCCGTAAATCACTGAAAAAGTCAAGTTTGAGTTATTAATTACTNAAGAAACCACGAATAAACTACAAGAATCAAGCGCCCGTAAATCACTGAAAAAGTCAAGTTTGAGTTATTAATTACTAAATGTTGTAAAGAAACCAATTTTAATGACTGTATATATTTGCCTCCGTCTCAAAAATCACAATTTTTTTAAAATGAAATATTCACTTTACAGTGTGATGTAGAGGCCCACAAGGCTCAATTGGCATTAAGTAATGTTGGCAGTTGTTTCACATGCACTGGATGAGTTGGGGGAGGAGTGGGTGGCCACAACTAGCTACGGTGTGCACAATCAATAACCTACCAGGTGCCTATAGACCACACCCATAAACTGCTTGCCTCCCCTCCTCCACGTCTCCCTTCCCACAGTTGACTTCACACGCAATCAATGCTGCTCTCCAGGCCCATACCCCAAACACCTGTACCTCTCCTTTGCTGAGGAGCATAGCTCCAGTGATGAGATATGGCAGCAGCATCTTTAGTACTAATATTATGCACACTAATGCATACGGACATTTTGATACATCTGCAGATATTGCAACCACCTTAACACCATAGACAAATGTCATTTTTGCACTACTCTACCAAAATCACACATGTCGCTTCAAAACACTTCAACATGGAAAATATTTTTTCCCTTATTTTTCTACTACAGTATGTGGTATATGTTACGAAAACACAGTATTCTATAGTTTATTTTGTTCACCATAACAGTGATTATGTGGTGCCTTTTTTATTATGTAAACACAGCATACTTGTGCAATTGATGTAAACATTAAATGTCATCACGTGGAATTGTTTACATTGACATGAAGCAGGATACACAAAGGAAAAAAGAAGAAACAATAAAGGGTATGTAAAAGTTCTTCACTTTACTGTAGACAGTCTATATCCAGTGCAACAAGCTGGCTCTCTTTTCACTCATTTTAACGAAATTGCAAGTCCATATNTACTGTAGACAGTCTATATCCAGTGCAACAAGCTGGCTCTCTTTTCACTCATTTTAACGAAATTGCAAGTCCATATAGAAGGCACGGGTCGTCAACAGCCATTCACAAAATCAAGCAAAAAAGTTATTGAATTGGAATCCAAAAAAAACTAAGCATTATAAAAAGTTGTTAAACAGAAACCAAAAACCAAGAGAAATCCAAGTCGTAACAACAAAAGCAAAGAAGGCAAGCAAATGAGAGCACAATGGAAGGACAAATATGTGACAGTCGCATCGCGTGAGGAAAAATTCTGCATCAATAGGTATTGACTAGCAGTGGCGGCCCAAGGGCACTGTATCTATTTTTAAATATGCCATATATCCAGTACAGTGCTAAAAAGAGAAATGTATTGTGCAGCAACCAAAATGTGCAACAAATTAATTTTTCAACAGATTTCCCTCAAATTTCAAAATTTTTTTCACCTAAATATTTACGGTGCCTTGAAAACAGATTGTCATAGATAAATGGATGCTATAAATGGGGTTGATCTAGCGTTTCTACTGTAAGCAGAGTGCATGAAATGACACAAAAAAATGTGCACCATCATTGATTCAGCTGTCTTATGCATCACATGCAAAAATTGAATCAACTGTCGATCTGAAGGAGTACTTAGCTCACCTCATAATTTTACTTTT
>NQII01002507.1:305749-346123 GCA_002778355.1 Clitarchus hookeri | reverse complement strand
TGTATACCCCTTTTCAAACAGGCCTTTACTTTTACTTATACGAACTTTATCTCCTATAGCAAACCATGCTTTAGCAATTTTACATTCTCTGCTGTACATGTTGATTAGAATAGACCTTTCATTCTTAGCGCTTACATTTGCAGGTTTCATCCTGATTGTGCTGTGAACAGTGTTGTTGTATTCACTTATTAATTTAGGCAATATATCCACCCATTTATAGCTTCCCTGCACAGTAAATATCTTCCACATTTTCTCCTTCAATGTTCTATTAAATCTCTCTACGATACTGGCTTTCTTTCCACTATATGTTGAATAGTGTGTTATGTTGTTATTGACCATTAACGCCTTAAATGATTTATTGTAAAATTCTTTCCCTTCGTCTGTTTGTAAATGCATAGGACTGCGGCCATTCAAAATAGTTTTAAATGCTAAAGTAACATTTTCACCTGTTTTATCTTTGACAGGTATTGTCCATGCATACTTGGAAAAAACATCAATCACGGTTAACATATACCTAAACCCCTTGTTAAGACTGTGTTTACCTTTTAATGACCCAGAGTCCATCTCAACCAAGTCAGCCTACCAAATATCGTCGATGCCGAAAGATAGAACAGCCCTCCTGGGGAAATTTTTTCGCATTGGTTTATGGATTTTATTNCCTTGTTAAGACTGTGTATACCTTTTAATGATCCAGAGTCCATCTCAACCAAGTCAGCCTGCCAGAGATCGTCGATTCCGAAAGATAGAACAGCCCTCCTGGGGAAATTTTTTCGCATTGGTTTATGAATTTCATTTGCAATATCGTCTTTTATACTCCGACCAGTGAACATTGACTTATTGGTACCACAACATCTACAAACACATTTAATTCTTGCATTATTTTTAAGTTCATATGAAACCTTATCACTTAGTGTATGCTTCCTACACTTGAGACAGTACACATTTAAGTTATCAATATTCATTTTATATATACATATAATAAATGATTACCGAAGAACAAGCTAAAATGAATATTGAGAGAAGAAAACAACTAATTGAAAAGTTTAAGGCCTTCCGGAAACTACATAAAGACGAGTATGATAAAAATAAAAGACAGGAACAACCTTTGATAGATGCGATAAAGGACTTGGGACAAAAAGTTGAGCACGTAACAAACGAGAATAAGAACCTAATAAAGGAACTTGTTCCATTTGCTGTAAAGAATTTGGACTACCCACGAACGCCTACGGAAACTTCATTTGAGAGGAATCTGTTTGGTAAAGCAGACACCGATGACGATGGCGTTGAACGCTATGACGATGCCGTTGAACGCTATGACGATGGCGTTGAGGCGTTGGAGCATTTGAAAAACGATATTGTACCGTTAACTAACTATAGAACAACATTTATTGGAGAGAAAGTGACTGAATTCTTAAATAACTGTGATGACCATGTTTTTGGACTAAGGCCTGATGGAAGCAAAAGGTATATTGGCGATAGTGAAGTAATATTCAACAATGACCGACTTACTGTAAAAGATCGAACATACATTGGAACTGATGGTTTGCTGAAACTGCTAACTCGTAAGGATGTATCAGAAAGTGACTACACTGCAACTGACTATGAAAACTATAGTCATATCCTAACAGATACAAATGCAGTTTTTCAAAAGAATGACCCCAACTCGGGAACACCAAAATCAAGCAAGGGCGATAAATGGAAAACTATCGTTAGACCAGTGTACGATATGATAAAGAAAAACCGCAACTCCCCTCGTACAGGAACAGGTATAAAGACATATACAGGCTATCCCAAAGAATATATATGGATGGATGATGTTAGGAAGCTCATTGATAGGCTTCTCGTTATTTATGGCGAAGAGAACGCTGGAAATGATAACTATTACAATGAGAAGGTCGGAATAATGGATATGCTCAACAGCAAGTTTAGTGACTTTGTTGTGAATAATCCAAAAGGTATACCATACCTGATACGAATGTTGAACACAATACCCCCTTCTTTCTGGGAGTCTGAGCATCATGGGAAGGGGTTACTCAATAATATAATAAATTCTCTACCTTTTGAGTTGCATGCACCAGGCTATAAATTCCTAGGCCCAGGTACCAGACTAAAAGAGAGACTTGAGAGAGGTGATAAACCTGTTAATCCATTAGATGAAGCTGCAATGGAGCATGATATAGCTTATCATCACCATAAAGATCTAGCTGAAAGACATGTAGCTGATAAGGAACTAGAAAAAAAGGCATTCAAAAGATTGTTAAGTCCAGATGCTGATCTCAATGAGAGATTGTGGGCTGGTGTTACTGGATCTGCGATGCATATTAAACGTAAGCTGGGCTGGGGAATTAAAATAAAATTTTAAAAATATTAGGTATAATAAATGAAAGTAAAAAACATCGCATTTCAAGTTTCTAGCGAGGAGCTGGAGGGTTTGAATATTGATTCTTTCCTGACGAAAGACCAACTGGAACGCAAAAACAAGAAATTGAAGGAAGGCAAAAGTATGACTATCACAATCTCAACTCCACAACTTAAGAAAATGTCTAAGGAAATGAAGGCTGGAAATGGTTTGACATCTCACAAGGGTGGATTTTTACCTTTGATTTTTGCAGCATTGGGAGCTCTAGGGGCATTGGCAGGAGGTGCTTCATCTATCGCTACATCAGTAATTAATGCTAAGAAGAGAGACCAGGAATTGGAAGAACAAAATAGACATAATTTAGCCATGGAAAAACAAGGTAAGGGCGTGAAGAATGCCAAAAAAAAGAAGTAACTCCACTCAGTAACTTTGATATTGATATAATGGTTAAAAAATTAAACATTAAAAATTTTCGAGGTGTATTTATGATTGATAAGCTGCCTAACACGCCACTCGATAAGGAATGTGGGATTGTTAACCTAGATGTTTCAAAAAACTCTGGAACACACTGGGTATGCTACTGGAAAGAATCCAATAAAAAATATTTTTTCGACTCATTTGGTGGAGATCCACCCCGGGAATTGATTGCGTATCTCGGTGGTAATATTATTTATAACGATAGCAGAATTCAAAATTTCCACCAAGTAATTTGTGGCCATTTGTGTGTCATTGTGCTAAATCACTTTTCACATAATTTTAAATTTCCAAAAATTATTTTATTATTAATAAACGATGGATATATGTGGAAATGCATTAATGACCTCTTGGATTGAAGATCAAATTAAAGATCACCGGGATAATGGTACAACTACTGAGAAGATCAATCCTAATGATTTTGTTTCCCACCCACAGTTCAGTGACTTTATAACCACACTGACAAGAAATAAAAGATCCTTGGATAAAGCCTTTCTTACCTACTTGGAAGAAGATAATAATATAGATTTTGAAAACAAAAGGCTTAGAAACGTGGGAAATCCTATTGCTCCTAATGATGCGGTCAATTTAGAGTACTATCAGTCTAACAGAATTGACATTATTCGTTTAGTCGGGAAATACAGTTCAAAGGACAAATTATTTTACCTGGGTAATAATCAAACACAATACCTTTTTATGAGAAGTGGAAGAGTAATTGAGATAATAATGAAACCAGAGGATTATAAAGGAATTATCAAATTATACCATAATTTAAAAAGCATCGCCATACATAAACCTTTCGATGTCGCGATTGATGATAAGATATTTTTTAAAATTCCAAAAGCTTTCAGTGTACCTGAAGGCACAGTTGTGTTTTTTGAAATAGTTATGGTATATAAATACATTTAAAAAAAGAGCAGAGTCTGTTAGTTTTTAATGGAAATTTTTCCATTAAAAGCAAAGAAAAATGCGGTAATAATCTAAGGATTTAAAAAGTCTTTAATTTTATTACGATACTTACCATTATTCAACTTACGAGTCGTGTCTATTGTAACAAAACCATATTCCTTATCCCAACATTTTGAACAAGTCTCCCTAAATTTCTCAAATGGGATATCGCCACCAACGAAATCGCTATGAATATGTTTAAGATTTGTATCATCTTGTCTGAATATGCAAAGAAAATTGGCATTGTCTCTTATAAGCTGTTTAGGCACTTTTGAGTATGTCTGAGCTAAATAGAAACAATCAATGTCTTTGTGCCTACCGCGAGTGAAGAAATCTCTTACTTTGTCCTGATTTTCAAGTATGACATCATCAAAAACCACAACAGAATCATTACAACATTCATCCACGGTAACCATTTCTTCATTTGTAGGGAAAAAGTATGCTATTGGTTCAGATATTAATTTTGCTGCTACCTCTGTATCTTCCTTTAAAGCAATATATTTAGGTTGGTTCAGACTTTTTGAACACACATATAAAGTACCAAAGTCCAACCATCCTGGGGAATAAATAAAGTTATCTATCATAAGAGTTGTTTTTCCGCAGTTACTAGAGCCCACTATCAAACATCTAATATTATTAGGCATTAATTCTCCATGACGTTTTGTCAATACAGTTTTGTCTGGTATCCTTATTTTAATATCCCAGTCTACCTGTTTCATGTTTCTTGGATTATTCATTTATTTAATAGATTTTTTTTGTTGTAATAAATGAGTAAAGTATTCAAGCTATCAGATAACAAATCAGTGTTGAAGAAAAGACTGCATTATCCTTTAGAGATAGAGGAGCACTCAGTGGCTTTAGTTCAGTTCTATACTGCATACCTAACGCCTAACATTACCCATGTGAAAAATAGACTCTATTTTAAAAACCTGGGTGGTATGGAAACATCAGTTGAAATTCCAGTTGGCCAATATAGTTTAAAAGATCTTGTAAAAACTATAAAGACAATTCCCCCATTTGAAGTAGTTCCAATGGGTGGGGGAGAAAATAATAGCATATCCCTCGAGTTGGATAAGACAACAAACAGGGTGAAAGTAAAATGTGTGTTTGATTTACAGTTTGGAAAATGGGGTTCGATAGGAGAACTTTTGGGTTTCACAGAAAATAAAATCCTGAAATCAAATGAGTACCATTTTGGAAATACAATCCCAAAATTTGTTCCCTTTGAAACAATAAATATACACTGTAATATAGCTAATGGTATGATATTAAAACATGATGAATATAACCACAGAGAAACTAGCATAATTGCTACATTTAAACCAAGGACGACATTTGGATTTGGTGATACTATATTTTACGAGCCAGCCTACCCCTTGTTTTTTCCCGTGCAAACAGCTCAAGTAAAGGAAATAATAGTTGAAATTAAGGATGACAAAGGTAAATTAATAAATTTTGATTCATCAGAAAGAACTGTGGTCTTGGAGATGAGGCCGTAGATACTTATATTTCTAGAAAGGTATTTTAGGTCGGAAGTACTCACATAAAAAAATGGGCATCGGTATATTTTCATCTGTATTCATATCTCTATAAAGTTTTAATGTAACAATTTGGTAATAAACTCAATTACCGCTCTGACTTCGTGCAACATAGTCTAATTAAAAGTTTGGATGTGCACTTCCAAATTCGACATATTAAAGTAGGTGAAACACCTAATTCTTTTTCTAAATCTTTCATTGCACTGTCTANTAAATGGTAACGTAACCATCTTCGATTAAGAAAATTAATTACGCATTTTAGTAAGGTGCGTTTTTTTTTTTTTTTTTTTTAGTGGTGAGGTGAAGGAGTTTTTTTTTTTAAGTTCAACAACCCCCTCTCAGATGGCGTGGCACCTAACACCATCTGAGATTACCCAGCTATACATCTGATACAATACTGACTACTGTAGAGAGTATTTTTGCTGAGCTTTTAAGGGGTAACATATAGTTGCATCTGCTACTCCTAGATCTACTAAGAGTACGAGCATTTATTTTATTAGCTCAAATTTGGAACGACTCGGTTGATAAACATACAGTGTGGATGCGGGCGCCTTCACACCCACACTGAAAATTTATCCACTCAGCCCGGTATTTGAACCCACGAACCTTGTGTTAAGAGTCGGACGTCTAACCACTGAGCTATCTGGCAAGACGTTAGGCAAGGTTCTTCGTACAACTTACATCGCGAGTCCCACCGAATGAATCACGCCCAGAGCGTGTATACACTGACCTCGACTACATCCTGGTTCACATATTGCGTCACAGATAGTGCGGCAGTTTGTAGATAGTGAGTCCCTCCACGTCCAGAGCGCGGATAGATCGACCACATCCGGGTTCACATCGGAGCGAGCTCTTATATGAGGAAAACTCGTGTCTACACCGACAGAACAAGCACTGTGTATTGAAGTCAGATACAGATAATGCAATTTGAAAGCATTTATCAACGACATTTTTTAATATGAAACTTTAATGGTTGTTTTCAACCCTTTAGAATTTAAAAGTGAGTTGTTAGCATTTAAAAGCTGGTTGAAAATGTATGGTTACTTTGAACCCTTTGGCATTTAAAAGGGGGTTGAAAACGTATGGCTATTTTTAACCCATTAGTTTTTAAAAGAGGGTTGAAAATGTATGGCTATTTTTAACCCATTAGTTTTTTAAAAGTGGGTTGAAAACGTATGGTTAAAATCTATGGTGAGCCAGGACCCGGGCTAGCATCGGCATTTGAAACCCAGGTTGGGCTTGAGCCACAATGAAATAAATTAGATTAAGTGACATTTTGATTTTTCGTTATGGTTAGTTTTGACCATAAAATACAACTGAGAGTTATGGATAGGTTTGACCATTAGATGGAAAGGTAGTTAATGAAATGTTGTGCTGGAGTTTGACCATTAGATGGAAAGTCAGTTAATGAAATGTTATGGATAGGTTTGACCATTAGAAGAAAAGTTTAGTTGATTTTACTTTATGGTTCATTTTAACCATAAAATACATCTAAGAGTTATGGTTGACTTGAACCTTATTGGAGAGGTGTCCCAGAAGGAATATATATATACTACTCCTGCCTAATATCGTGTAGGGCCCCCGCGAACACGCAGAAGTGCCGCAAGACGACGTGGCATGGACTTGACTAATGTCTGAAGGTATGCAGGAGACAATTCACAACATGAATCCTGCAGGGCAGTCCACAAATCCACAGCAGTGCAAGGCGGTGGAGATCTCTTCTGAACAACACGTTGTAAGGCATCCCAGATATGCTCAATTATATTCATGTCTGGTGATTTAGGTGGCCAATGGAAGAGTCTAAAGTCAGAAAAGTGTTCCTGGAGCCACTCGGTAGCAACTCTCGACGTGTGTGTTGTCGCATTGTCCTGCTGGAATTGTCCACGTCCGTCGGAATGCACAATGGACATGAATGGGTGCAGGTGATCGGAAAGGATGCTTACGTATCTGTCACCTGTCAGAGTCGTACAAAGACGTATCAGGAGTCCCATTTCACGCCAACTGCACACGCTTCATACCATGACAGAGCCTCCGCCAGCTTGAACAGTTCCCTGTTGACATGTAGGGTCCATGGATTCATGACGATGTCTCCATACCCGTACACGTCCATCCACCCGATTCAATTGGAAACGAGACTCGTCAAACCAGGCAACGTGTTTCCAGTCGGATCCAGGTGGGTCCAGGCGAGGCGTAATGTTTTGTGTCGTGCAGTCAACAACGGTACACGAGTAGGCCTTCGGCTCCGAAAGCCCATATCAATGATGGTCTGTTGAATAGTTCGCACGCTGGCACTGGTTGATGCCCCAGCATTGAAATCTGCGCCAATTTGAGAAAAGGTTGCACGTCTGTCACGTTTAATGATTCCCGTCAGTCATCGTTTGTCCCGATTGTTCACGATCTTTTTCCGGCCGCAGCGATGTCGAAGATTTTATGTTTTACCGGATTCCCGATATTCACGGTACACTGGTGAAATGGTCGTACGCGAAAATCCAAATTTTATCTCTACCTCGGTGATGCTATGTCCCATCTCTCGTGCGCCGACTATAACACCATGTTAAAACTCTCTTAAATCTTGATAACCTGCTATTGTAGCAGCAGTAACCGATCTAGCAACTTTGCCAGTCGCTTGTTGTCTTATATAGGCGCTGCCGACCGCACCGCGTTACTCTGATTGGTTCCATACCTCTGTTATTTGCATACGCACGCCTATACCAGTTTTTTTTGGCTCTCCAGTGTATATGCGTGTGGAAATTTTTTTTTACGTTGTCGTTTATATGCGACTTAAAAATGATGCAATGGCATATACCCGTAAAAATATTTCAGATAATGAATACCATAGTAGTTAACGTCTCATGTCACCTGCATGCATACAAATAATCCCCCCTTCCCCCACCACAGCCGTTTTTACCTCTCTGAACACCACTCTTTCTGCCTATCTTCCTCTGTCTCTCTCTCTCTCCCCCTCTCTATCTCTCTCTCAGACACTGTGCCACCCGGCCACATCGCGTGAGCTAAAGGAGAAGGAAATTTGGGTTCTGAAGACAATTTATTCAAGAAGGAGGGTGTAGCATTCTTTCTCATACGATCAGTAAATATTCTGCATGCAGAACAAGCTGGCACGAGAAATACGTATGAACTTGTCCCATGACAAGGTATTAGGTTTCCGTACCGTGTCCCTAGCGCTCTGCGAATATAACCCTCAGCCTTGAATTTATAGCAATAAATAGTGTTTACGGTGACGTGTAGAAAAGATTTCAAATGAAAATTTGATTTTTAAAGTGGGATATTTTAATGACAGGAGTAGTGAAGAAGGGCCTTTTCTGTTGGGAAGAATACACGCATTATTTAAAGACGACATATGTAACAAAGGGAAAAAAAAATGACTCTCATTGTATACTTTTTTTAAAAGCAAATTGCATTATTATACGCCTACATGTTTATTTATAAAAATACCACAGAATACGAATCAGAATACGAATCAACAATGTCGGAATCATTGACGTACGCACGTACATGTATCATATCTTATTCCAGCACAATGGGATTGGTATTGTGTTACTAGAAATTCTAAATTCTTACTGTATCTGTAACAAAATCGCGAAAAAAAAGATTTTAAACGCAATGGACAGTGAGAAAAAAACTTTACACATTACTAGCGAACCGGTCTGGCTTCGCCCGGGTACAATTGAGTTTTACAGTGATACACTAATAAATAAATTGGGAAAACAGAATTATAAAATTATGCTACGTTGGCCAAGGTTTTTAACTAATTACAGCAACCCAAAAGAAAGGAAATATTTTTTACCTGTTAGCCAAGAAGTAGGGTAATGTTTTTGGAGTGTATCTGTGCAATTATCGTGTAGTTACCACAATTCCGCTTTCAAGCGTCGATGTATGAAAATCAAAACGTGAGTTTCTTCAAGTTGTATCTTCAGAAATAAGTGTACCTAGGTACTACTTTTTGCGCTTGGCTGATGGATCTTAATCGATCACCAAAGTTAAGCAATGTTTCCAGCGGCACACATTTGGATGGTTGACCGTTTAGTGGCATAACATCTGAGCGCTTCCGGGCTTCGGATGGCACGTTAAATATTCGTTCCCGGTTGTTATCGATTGATAGCAGTCGTTATGCCATTTCAGAGGTCCTTGAGCGGCCTGATAAACTCTGACACCAGTGGAAACAAATATTTCGGTCACGATCCCAGCCGTTGCAGAATTAGGTTTTGTTGTTATTCCACAGGAACCGTACGATTTTCCGGGATAAAAAGTATCCGATGTCTATTCCAGGACCCAAAGTACCTACATACCAAATTTCATCAAAATCCGTTCAGCCGTTATGGAGCTGAGTGGTACCAAACACACACACACACAGATTTTNGTTCAGCCGTTATGGAGCTGAGTGGTACCAAACACACACACAGACTTTCGAATTTATAATATTAGTAGGATAATTTGGTCCATCCAAATCCCTTACAATACTTGAGGCTATGTTGCAAATAAGTAATGTATAGTTTTTATTAGCCTACTTTCGGAGTAAAAATAGGCATATGCAATGACGCGAATGTCTGTCTCGAATACATCCTCCCCCCCCCACGCCCTCAAATAACCTTTAAACCCGACTACAGAGTTTCACCAAACTACGTTCACATATATTATTTAGTAATGACATCGAACTTTTATAGTTTACGATCTCTCTGGAAACTTATTTTCAAAATGGTGTAAATTTATATATTTATGGCACTATATTATATCTCAGGAACTAGTTAACCGGTTTCAACGAAACTTGGTACGTTCATAGTAAAATTTATTATCATTTATACTATACAGCAATCATCTTGTTAATCCACCATTTTGTAAGATAGTGCAAATCCAAAAATAAAGCTTTTACATTATATTTTGGAAACATAATAACCGGTTTAAACTCAATTTGGTACGTTGAAAGTGCATGGTGTATTCATTGAATTCATAAGCCAATAATTAGTAATCCTCCATTTTGAAAGACAGCGCAAATAGGAGAATTGACATGTTACATTATATTTCGGGAACCATTTAACCGATCTAAAACAAATTTGGTATGTAGGCAGTGCATTAGGTAACCAGTGAATTTACATATATTTATAATGTTTTTAATTCTCCATTTTGGAAGATAGTGAAATATGAAAAATAAAGCTTTTATGTTATATCTCAGTAATTACATTACCGACTCCTGCCCCATTTCAGTTATAAGTAATACTGTTGTAGGCCTGTTTCGTATATGCAATTTAAATAGACAAGGCACTTTCTTTCAAAATGATGGCAATATAAATCTGTTAGGTTCATTTGCAATATCTGCAATACCATTTACCATGTTCGACCAAAATTGTTATGCTGAAAGTCTCTTTTATAAGCGTCAACTGTATCAAAACATATCCTCTTTTCCCCGCCATTTTGCAAGATAGCACCACATAAAATATAATGTTTTAATGTTACATCTCGGTAATCAATCAACTGATTTATACTAAATTTGATACTCCACTAATACTAAAGTACATCTTGTACATTGAGGTGACAAAAGTCATTGTATACCTCCTAATATCGTGTCGGATCTCCTTTTGCCCCGCGAAGTGCAGCAACTCGACGTGACATGGACTCAACAATTCGTTGGAAGTCCCCGGCCGAATTATTGAGCCATGCTGCCTCTATAGACGTCCATAATTGCGAAAATGTTGCCAGTGCAGGAGTTGGTGCAAGAACTGACTTCTCGATTATGTCCCATAAATGTTCAATGGGATTCATGTCCGGGGATCTTGGTGGCCAAATCATTTGCTGGAATTGCCCAGAATGTTATTCAAACCAATCGCGAACAATTGTGGCCCGGTGACATGGCGCATTATCATCCATAAAAATTCCATCGTTGTTTGGGTACATGAAGTCCATGAATGGCTGCAAGTGGTCTCCAAGTAGCTGAACATAACCCTTTCCAGTCAATGATTGGTTCAGTTGGACCAGAGGACCCAGTCCATTCCATGTAAAAACAGCCGACACCATTATGGAGACACCACCAGCTTGCACAGTTCCTTGTTGACAACTTGGGTCCATGGATTCGTGGGGTTTACGCCACACACGAACCCTACCATCAGCTCTTACCAACTGAAATCGGGACTCATCTGACCAAACCACGGCTTTCCAGTCGTCTAGGGTCCAACCGATATGGTCACGAGCCCAGGAGAGTCACTGCAGGCGATGTCGTACGTCCCACATTGATTCCTGCGGTTATTTCACGCATTGCTGCTTGTCTGTTAGCTCTGACCATTCTGCGCACACGTCGTTGGTCTCGGTCATTAAGTGCTGGCGGTCGGCCACTGCGTTGTCCATGGTGGGAGGTTTGCCTGAAATTAGGTATTCTCGGCACACTCTTGTTACTGTGGATCTCGGATTGTTGAATTCCCTAACCATTTCCGAAATGGAATGTCCCATGCGTCTAGCTCCAACTACCATTCCTCGTTCAAAGTCTGTTAATTCCCGTCGTGCGGCCATAATAACGTCAGAAACCTTTTCACATGAATCAGTTGACTACAAATGAAAGCCCAACCAATGCACTGCCCATTTATACATTTTGCACGCGATACTACTGCCAGCAGTATATTTGCATAATGCTATCCCATGACTTTTGTCACCTCTGTGTATGTTGTATTAACATGAAAAACTGATACATCACTCAGAAATGTTTTAATTTTCTCTCTTTATATATATGTATATATAGTATTTTGTGGACAAAAACTATATCCTCCTCTACAGCATCAACTGAATCTTCGGTCGGTGGAAAATTCAGGCAGGAAAAACCATGGCAGTGTTTCCACAAATCGTGGAAAATTGGAGGTCAGTCCTGCGGAGATCACATCCCGCACAGCACACTTTCACACAGTTGCAGGAGATTGTTTTTAATAGATCATAGGGAGCAGGTGCATGGAAGTAGTTATGTAGAACTTCTTGTTTTACTTCTTGTTTTTATACCTCCATTTCCGAATCGATAGATAATATCCCCCGCCCTTGCATTTCGGCGCTGATACATACTCAACTCATTTCACTCTAATCGTCTCTTATTGGTTTGTTGTGGGGGATGTTCCTATTACTTGATGAAATTAAAATTAAAAATGTTTAATTATATTCGTTGCTTAAAAGCCTCCTTAGATAAGTGAGAGTAAGATAGTACAGAGTTGGTTATCAGTAAGCAGATTAAATACTTACCTGTAATACTTTCTTTGTCCTACATTCCCTGTATTTTTAAGCACTCAGACAAATAAAGTGAGAAAAAAAATTCTTAACATAAAGTAATTACAAATGTTTTCATGTGTTGAAATTAATGACACCCTTTCTAAATAGAAACTGAGCGATTTTAATGTAAACTTTACAGAAACTTTAGAATAAAATTGCTGCTTTCTGTTTTATAACTAAAACACCGGTCATAATGCAAACAATTGTTTATATTTTTTAAATAATTTTTTTGTTAAATATTCAATTTATGTTATAATACCAGATGGGTATTTAATTTTGAATACCTTTTTACGTTTATGACAAAATGTTTATTTAAGAAGAATGCTAACGCATTTTAAACAATGCATAAAACAAGCTTTTCGTTTGCCCAATATATCAGTGTTCTAAAATATTTAATTTATTTTAATACACTATGAAGCTACTCTTGGCCAGTTTAATTGTAAGCTTCTATATTAGATATTCGCGAACATATTTTCTGGACGAGTTACTGCCTGGAAAGAGCTGGAAAATAAAAATCACGATTGAGATATAATTCCACTACGTATGGCTGACAATTGCGAGGTTGCAACTAGTGACTCGAGGAGAATGTGCATTAAACCAATTTCATTGGGTTAATTAATGTTGCATTCCACTGTCGGGTTTGTCTCACTATGAAGGATAGCCACCTCAGCAAATAAAATCTCTCTGTTTCATTATTTTCTATCTACTCACAATTAAATTAATCGAATTTGACATACTTAACAACTTGAGATATTTAACAAGAAACTACCAACAATACTAATTAACTTACTTTCCTTTACATATGGATGCGAGTAAATTTGATGAAGTAGGCCATACTCTAAGACTAAGATAAAACAAACACGTATGCTAAAACAAATATTTATAATGACATCATTTTGAAAATTAGTTTCTTATTCACTTAAAACACCAAAGTGCACATGTCCTACCATATGAACATTTTCTTTGCCATATTTGGTGGTAATCGGTTGATTTTTTTAAGAGATATGACAAAAGTAGCCCTATCTTACAAACTTACAAAATGGTGGGCAAGAGGCTATGTGTAAGAATATTTGTTAGTTGTAACGTAGACTGCTGCCAGATTACAAAGTTTGGCTGAAGTTGAATGTCATAGCAATCGAAAATGTTTATTTGGCCAACCATTTTGAAAAGAAGTTTCTGACCCACTTAAAATACATCACTGTACATGGGATTCCATATTATTTTTTTTTGGCCATATTTGGTAGGAAACTGTTTATTTTTTCCCGAAATTTGACACAAAAACAATATTTTTCATGTGGCACTATCTTACAATATGGTGGACAAAAGAGGAAATATATTAGTTTATTTGATGCCTGTCATTCATACTATTAGCATACCAAGTTTGGTCGAAATTGGTGAAATGGTATGGTATACATACAAAATTAACCTAAAATATTGATATGTCCATCATATTAAAACAATTGTCATCAAATTTAAATGTCATGTGTTAACATGTCCTACTACAGCGTTACTTACCTGCCAGCATACAACGTTTGGTTGAAATCGGTTACGTGAGTTCGTAGATACAGTAGAGTAATAAAAAATGTTTACATAGCTATCATGTGAAAAATAAGTGTCTGACCCATTTAAAACACATATTTAAATGGCATACCGTAGTATTTCTTGTTTGCCAAATTTAGTAGGAAACGGTTGATTGTTTCCCGAGATATGAAACAGAAACAATATTTTTTCATGTTACATTATCTTACAAAATGGTGGACTAAATACGCTATGTGTCAGCAGAATTGATGTTTGCAGTTGATGCTTTCAGCGAACTTAGTTTTGTCGTATCTAATCGAACAGTATGTAGTATAAATGTATATCAAATTTACCTCAACTGTTTATACGGTCGCTATGTTAAAAATAAGTGCCTTATCCATTTAAATCACATACGGTAGCATAACCTACCATAGCATTGGTTACCATAGAAATTTGGCGAGAATATATAGAGGTTTCCGAGATATGATGTTCAATACTAATTTTTATAATGTATTTGTTGAAACGGCGGACCAATAACTATATTAAATGTTGCGTCGTAATAGTCGTTAGTGACATAATATTCATACAAAATTTTATTGCAATCCCTTTGGTGGTTACATAGTTATTGTTAAGGGGGGTGGGGGTATATATCTTAGAGAGGAAAGTAGACAGTGCCTTGGCAGTGCCTTGGAGAAATATAACTTGCCCACTTTTAAATAGTGATTTTATTTACAATTCCAATGAGTAAACGCTCGTTTGTGTGAATAGATCCATCTTTATCCACTTTTTAAAAATGAAACAGTTTTACAAGAATTTGCATAATTAATTATTTTTTGGCACAACCCGGTAAGTTAAATTGCTAATTTTTTATCGGCGATGCCAATGTTCAGGTAAAATTAATTATCAAAATTTAGTCTTATTTTGGCTCAGATGAATTTATTTTCTACCTTTTACTTACTTTATAGGTTTACTTTCATATTGATAGGACGATACTTCCAGCATTCTTGGAGCTAGCGAAATTGAAATTGGGTACGTTCGTGTAAGCATATACATAGTTATAAAATCCGGCAGTATTATAATGCTGCCAGAAAAGCTTTGTAATAAAGTAACATTTTAAGTTAGACGTAAAATAAGAAAATATTCTAACGCATACAACAAATCAGACCGCGAAATAATTTCATTGAAATTTAACATGACGCGCAAGAAGAAAATAGTGCGAGAAAACCAAATTCTGGAAAAACTCACTCACGCACTTACACTCCTCCTGGGAGAAAACATCGTAGTAAAACTGAAGGACGAGATAAAATTGAGATGTAGGGAACTTCCCTTATCATTGTTAATAGATAATACTTCTTGGGTAAAAAATAATAACTTACGCTAAGTAACTTACTAGGCTTGATGAGATGTGAATATTCTGTAGCTTGTCATTCAAAAATGTTTTAAATTTTGTAGTGATATGAATGCAATCATAAAAAAGGAAGACACTGGGAAAAGAAAATGATTTCATCTGAAATAATTAGTTGATGTACGAGGTAAGCACTTCAGAAAAAGAATGCTGACCAAACAAACGAAACATTTTTAGAAAGTTGAAAACATAGTCTACTATTCCTTCACCTTCAAGGAGACGATAACAGACAACATTACTTAAAATACTACGCAAAGTGACAATATTCGATTACAGTATGTATTCAATTAGCATAGCAAGGACAGGGTGAAATTAAATAAAAGGGATGTGTGATGCTTCCAAGCATAAGGCCTGGTGGGAGTTTTGTTGACCGAAAGGCAAACACTCTCCATCTGTCTGCTCTCCCTTCTGCTCTGTGTTCAGCCAGGAAGTAGAGGCAGCTGATCTGGGAGCTATTGCCAGCTCTAGTAACAGAGAATAAGCTGATGCGTGAAACCGGAAAGGTCTAGTGATGAGTCTCGTATAGCCTCTCCTAGCTGGAGGGAACCTACTATCTCCTCGTGGTACTGCTGAGTAACCTTGAAGTACCGAGGTTAGCAAAAGTGGGAAACTCCTGGGCGTTTCCCATGCCTGGTTTACCAAAAGGAGTATCTGCCCCCCTGGCTAAACTTGAATCACGGGCAATTCATGATGGTGGTGCCAGGCCGGTCGACTCCTTTACGGCCAGGGAACACATAGGCTGAATTTCAATGTGAAGAAATTCAAGAGAATAGAAAGGAACCATTTTCGGGTTGGGATATTAGCCCACCGAAATGGATAACCCATGATGAAAAGGAAGGAGTAGCACGGGCTGACCTCACTACTCTAGTGGTTCCCTCAGCAGGGGGGTTGGAGGCGCAGCTCCGATGCGGCATTGTGCCCTGGAATTACTGACTTACCCCTGCGCCCGGAGGTCAGATTGAGGATGGACTCGTGCTGGCAGTGGTTTAAATATTCGTGATGGTGGTAGATAGGTTTTTCTTCTATCAAGGAGAATGCCCAGTTGGGCAAATAGCTTATGCTGAAAGGGGCAGGTGGGCAATAAGAGCATGGCATTTACAATGAGAATGGTACACCCTGGGATGGCCTAAGGCTAAGAGGGGTTAAGAAGTGTATTTATTAGACAACTGTAAAACAGTTATAAGCGAAGAAAATCGAGATCCAAAGAAGAGCTAAAATAGATCAATCAAACTTGCGATCTCACCAGTCCGCTGAGCTCTGCTCATGTGGCGGCTTTCGACATGTTTTATTTACTGTGTGAGGGTTCTCACATTTTAGTTAGGTATGAGTCCTTAATAGTAGCTATAAATGTATTCATGCATAAAGGTATGTGACAAATTATTCATAAGCACTCCCCCAAAATACATACAGCTGAAAGCGGCAGCTAAAAGCAGTGAAACGGCAATCAAGTGGCAATATTGTGAAAATCGGTGGTGCTTGTTTGCGACAATTGGTTCGATGGCGTACATACAAACATGAGCATGTTTTCACAGTTAAACAGTGAAAAAAAAACGGAGTATTTGCTAGGTTTACTCTATGCAATTGATGATATCTGGTGACTGTAGAAATTCGTTTCCCTAAGTCTGTAGTGGGATTATTCTAGTTGATCTTGTTGAACTGCAAATTAAATTTCGAGCTATCATTGCATAGCTAAATTTACTGATTTTTTCCAACTTAACTTTATGATTAATATTATGATCCATAACCTTGAATGACATTGAACCCAAAAAATTCATACAAATCACAAAAATTATAAAAACAAAAAAATTATTTAAAAATGTATGTAAAAATTATTATAAAAAAATATATTTAAAAAAAAAACTTACATTTCCAGAGATACCATCACCACCCTTGCCAATTTTGTTACTGGTTATCTAATCGCTCAATTACGTGCATTCGCTCAACCCCTTCCATACCATGCCATATCTACTGTCCATTTATTTTTAGTATCATCCACTAGAGCGCACTGGTAACATGTTTCAACCACCATAAGTGTATTACTATCGAAAAGAGTGCTATAGACCTGTACCGGATTATGATAAGGTCATGCAAATCTTAATATTAATTTTTTTTTGATTTATTCTTAAATACAAGTATTTTTATTAAAAATTTTTTTTATATCAAGTGGAGGTTTTTTAATATAAATAAAACACCACATTTTTTTAAAAATGATTTTTTTATTTGGTTATTTACAAAATTAGAAAACACATATACATTGGTACATTAATTGAAATATTCAGTGTTCAGCACTCGATGTCCGCTTCAGCGACCCAGGAATTGAAGCAGGCAGGAAAATCCCACCACTTGGCGTATACCCTCCTGTTATGTCGTTTCAGCACCTTCTCGACCAAATATGCATCTGGAAACTTTGTAGGCTGGATCTCCTGTGCGTAGAAACCATCATGGATGGGAACATTATTCAGACCCTCAATAAAGTAGGTCCTTGGAGCATAGTTGCGTATAAATGACACACGAAAGAGTTCGGGGCTCCAATTCACCATGAATGCTTTCTCAAAGATGCCTTTCTCTTTCGTTTTGGAGATGCACATCAGGTCGCCAACCTTTACTTTAGGCTTGCATGGTTCTCCCCTTTTCACATCAGTGTACAAGGTTCGAAGCAAGGAGTCGTCCTTGACGTCTTCAAGCTTCATGCGGGGGGTAGAATGAACGGTAGAATTATACTCGCGGACGCGTTTCGGCAGTAGTGTCAGCCACTTGTAGCTTCCATTCGCAGCGAAATGCTTCCACATTTTTCCCTTCACAGCCCTGAGAAAATGCTCGACGATATAAGCTTTGAGATTGTTGTACGTGGAATAATGATTTATGTTATGTTTATTCATCAGGGCCTTGAACTGTGCATTGTTTAATTCCTTGCCCTGGTCGGTTTGTAGATTAGTCGGGATTCGTCCTTCGTGCAATATGTTAGCCATGGTCTCAGTGACATCATGGGCATCTTCGACATGACAGGTCTGGTCCAGGCGAATTTCCTATGTGCATCGATGACTGTCAACATGTATTTGCAGCCCTTGTTGGCCCGAGCATATGGTATCATCTCGACGAGGTCGGCTTGAAATAGATAGTTCATCCCACATATCACAATATTGCAGCAGCTGTATTTGCATCTCGCAGATGTGTGCAGTTCATTGGTAATTCCCAATCGACTCATTTTATGTAGCCTCCCTAACTAAGTCCTTCGATGATTGAAATTATCTCGTTAGTGTGGGTGTAATTTCCTACCCATTGCGAAGGAAGCAGTAGATAAAGCCTATCGACCAACTCATTCGGGTCGTCCCAGAAAATGTAGTCAGTTTTCTTGTCATCATTGTCTATCTTCTTTAAAACTTCGCCACTTTTCAGTGCTAGGCCGCTGAAGACGTCTGCGAAAATGTCGATTTTTTCGTGATCTTCGTCCTTATAAACACCTGTCTCAGGATCGTAATCTTGGTAAAGTGCATGCATGAGTTCCAGTAAAGTCTTGTATTCCAACAATTCGGATTCTGTAAACTCCCCGGGCTCCTAACGAAATAGAAGTTTATATAGCTGGGGGTACCATGTGTCTTGTAATCGCCAACTCGGATGATCCCACCTGGTAGAAACTCTATTTGATCAGCACAGAAGAACCATTCATCATTATACCTGTATACACTATATGTCGTATCATTATTGCGAGATGTGTACGTTCGTACCTACCGACAAACCAGAGCATTGGGTTTGAAGACATTATTCTGTACTTTTTTCTTGTGTGGCCAATCCACATACCGTCAATCATCCGGATCGGTCTGTACATCATCATATTTTCGTTTTTTGATAGACTCGGCAGTATCGTCGATTTCGGTCTTCATGGCTACGGGTTCTCCATAGATCTCCCTGAGTACATCGAGGCGACGAGTAATAAGCTTCAAAATTTATTCTTTTATAAGGTCGCGTGAAATTTTGGCTTTCTTGGTGAGCAAATACTTCGAGCGAACAGACTGTATCGTCCGATGCAAGTCGCTGGCAATGTCCAGCATCGCACTGAATAACAATGTTTACTGTTGCTCTCTTTTATAGGTTTAGTTTTGGGTCTCCACCAATAATACGTTCGATCTTGCCCAGGCGTTCACTGCAGACATCCAATATGTCCCTGCTGTAATTTAAAATATCTGTTTTCATGGTGAGGTGGGAAATCGAGGTAGTGAATGTCCTTGTCATATATCCTTCCACGTTTTTCAGATTCACTTCATTTTGCGCAGATGCCACATTTTATGTGGCTATAATTTGCCTTTGATCGGTCGTTTGATGTGGTCGTCATTGGCTACCATTTCGTGGACGATCTCCGCCTTCACACACTCCATCTTCGCCCCGAGCTTGAAATGGTACATCTGAAAGGTTGTGTTTTGTTCGGTCAACATACTGCGCAGCTCCGAGATGATGCCATTACCAGTTCCGAAGACGAAATGTTTTGTGGCAGCATACTCAGATTGTTCGGGTTCGCCAACATTTTGAATTATTCTTCTACCAGCATCACAAATTCCATCGTTTGTTGGTACGAGAAAACCTCCATCTTTATCTTTGTGAAGATGCAGCTTGAGGCTACTTTGCCCGAATTTAGATATTCTGTAACTCATTGTCGATGGTTGGCGATGAACTGATCGAACCCATGCCTGTACTTTCCATTACATAGGGGCCAGTCCTTAACGATTGTCAAAACCATATTTCTCTTTCCAGAACAAGGCACACAGACTCTTCAAATCTGATAGCATCATGTCGGTATTGGCGTGATCATGGTAAACAAGCCGAAAATTCAAATTGTCCTTGCAAAACAGCACCAACATGTTTGCATTGTCGCAGAGCTGCTATTTGGGTATGCGCGAGTAAGTCTGGCCGAAGTACACACAGTCCACCTTCGCGTACCATCCCATGCTAAATTATTCTTGAATAAAAGTTTGTTTCTCGCAGGCAATGTCATCGAAGACAAATATCGAGTTTGCCAATGCATTTTCTTTTTCACTGCAGGGGAAATAACCCACGCCTTCCATGGCCTGCAGTACTCGTGCCAATCGCTGGTATTTCGGTTGCTGGAGCGATTTTGAATTTAGGTATATGTTGTATATGTTCTTGAACCGGAGGCCATTCGGTTCTTCCAGCAGGCTCAGTAGAACATATATATATATATATATATATTCCCACACTTTGATTGTCCTGTGATAACGTAGCTTACTGTATTCGGAAATAGGCTTTCATGTCGCGATTCGTGGGAAATATCTTCATCTTCAGCATTAATGCATACGGGTATAGTAACATTTTGCTTGACAATATGTATGTTATCACTTCTATCTTGTGGTGCATGTGGTGCTGACTGTGGCGTATGTGGTGCTGATTATGGTGCATGGAGTGCTGATTGTGGTGCATGGAGTGCTGATTGTGGTGCATGTAGTGCTGATTGTGGTGCATGTGGTTCTGATTGTGGTGCATATGGTGTTTGTGATGCTAATTGTGATGCTGATTGCGGTGCTAACTGCAGTACACGTGGTGCTGATTGTGGTGAATGTGATTCTAATTGTGGTTGCATAGAATCAGTGCTGCAAATTTTAGAATGACTCTTTAAAGCATCTCATGTCAACATCAACTAATGTTGATAAAGTTATCATTGAAATTACATTCTTGAAGTTTTCATCTTGCAGGCCATTATTTAATGTTGACGCACACTGCGGAGAGCTGTAAATTCTTTACCGCAAATATGACAGAGAAGATGCATCATTACCATTTTACGTCCATGTTGCGATGTCTGGAAGAGGTAAAACCTTAGATGGAAGCGGGATTGTCTATATGCTTATCAACAATCTACCATTCAAGCTGCACATTCCAGGATACAGGTTTTGCGGGCTGGGAACCAAGCTAGCTAAAAGGCTGTCATGCAACTAGACAGGCAAAGCTGTACCTTATAAAAAGTATTAATGTTTCCCATGAGGTGTCGCTGCTCATAGGCTCTTATGAAATAGACACGACATTGCAAGGCGCGTTGAATATTCACTGTCTCCCGACACAGAATTATAATTACATGGGAATCCCAACACTCTGAATTGTAATTAGATGCAGCGAAGATATCGACTTTACGAAACCAAATACCATTGGACCGATGCTGGAATTCGAGCCACACATCTACGAAGTTGGCCAATCACACATGTCGTTGCAGCCTGTAACCATCTTGCCAGTCAATGTGACACGAATGAACTGCAATTTTGCCAGTGGCACATACCTTAATGGAAGGCCGAGCAATGCGCTGCAAGAACCTTCTGGTCCCTCCAGGTTTTAAACTGACCATAGCACTGCATAATATAATTTACGTTCTGGTCGTTGCAAAGAGAGCACACGAGGTGGTTGTGAAGTCATCGACCAGCATGGAGAGTTGATGAACTTTCGAAAAGAAGAAATCACCCTATGCCTGCATTTGAAAAGATGGGAATAAGATTTATGGTGACCAGAAGCAATAAAATAAAGTGTCATGCAAAACCTGCAATCACTACGCCACAGGTATCCAAGGAGTTAATACATGCTAGGGAGATGCCACTCCGCAGTCTTGGCTTCAAAGTCAATCGCCACGGAAGATTACCTCAACATCGAAAAGCTGGCGGGTTTTGAAGACAGTGTAACAATGGGGGAACTTCATGCGTAGCAGCTTTTCTTGATCAAACCATACACACTTCAATCGGAAGTTTGGATAGCTGTCCAACACCTAGATATCTGCTCTCTCTTGACAATCTTTCCTGCGAATTAAGGGGACTCTAACAAGAGAACATGGATTCAACTCGACATTAACGAAAATAACGAGCAATGGAAATCTTCACCTGATCGATCGCATCATGTATTTTCTCAACAGTGTCGAGGTGGACCAGTTGCGAGATGTGGGCATAGCCTCAACAATAAAAAATTACCTTTTGTTCGTGCCGAATGAGCTGTCTGTAGCCAAAATGGCAGGCTGGGGAACCGAAGATGACTACAGTGTTCCTATATACCCTGGAGGCAAGTTTGAAGTGTGCATCCCACTTTCCATGCTATTAGGATTTGTCGAAGACCAGAAACGAACTATCTTCAATACAAAGCAGGAACTGGTGCTTCTTCTAGCTAATAAGCATGCAGACACCATCGTGGGAGAAAACCTGGAGGCAATGAAACTGAAACTATAGTCTATCGATTGGATGCTGCCTCGTATGAAGTTGACCACTGCAGAATGCATCAATATGCTGAATAATGTGGAAGATGGCAAAAACATCTGTGTGTCTTTCAGGTCATGGAGTCTCGAGACATACCCTGGTTTGCCAGCAAGCCAGTGCATCAACTTGATGGTGAAGTTCAACTTTCCTTCTGAGAAACCAAGGTACATCATCGTTGGGTTACAGACCGGAAGACAGCACAATGTGAGAGTGAGCTGTTCGCAGTTCAACACATGTCAAATAGATATTGTGAAAATATTTTTGAATAGCGAAATCTATCCGTACGTTGGCATGAACATGAACTTTAAAATTGGCAGGACCTGCTGTCATATCGTATGTATGCACAATTTAAAAATATATAGTATGGGCGCACCCAATCCACGATATTGAGCCCTGATGCTTTCAAGAGTTTGGCCCTTCACTCATGGTATTCGATGTAAGTAAACAGGACGAGTGTATTACCTCCAATGTAATCGACTGAAAGATCGAATTCACGACACATGTAAATATTCTCACCAACATGTACACATTCGGCCTTATACATTACGACTGGCTTGTATCGTACAAATGCCGAGATAAGGCCATCAAAATACTGTCGTGAGCACAGCTAAGAATATATAAATAGAACTGTTCCGACACTATAACCGTTTAGTTGTCTTTGAGCATCGTCAGTTTCAAGATTTACAGTAATCTGCAGGTTTTCCAGAGCCAAAATGGCTTCGAGCTCAAGGAGATCGCAGTGACTTACAATCATGGTGGTAAATCACGAACCCGCTCCTTCCACCCTCCATTCCCCTGGAAACAGTTGGATGAGCAGAGCGTAGAAAACAAACACCTTGCTAAGCAAGTACTACCATGAACTGGAATGGGACGAAGGCAAGAATCCATTCCATCAGATGGGAAATGTGCTGTGCGACTTGCTTGTGTAGTACCCGAAGGCTTTGATTTATGTAGTTGGACCTGAGCAGAAAAAATGGCTTAGCGACGTTTGTAAATTTGAAGTGGAGATTATCTATGTGCAGGCCGAGTATGTATGTCCTGCGCTTCGCAAGCTGACGAAACTTTATGACGATTCGCATCGTCATGTCTGAGACACCTGACTAGGCCTGCGCATTGAAGAACGCGCAACTGCTGTGCAAATGGTGTGCTTCGTCCTTGGACCAGTAATAGGGTGCCTACAAGTAGACACGAAATCGTCCGAATCACCCCGAAGTTTTCGAACTCCGTTCGAAGACGATTAATACAAATTGTTTTTGGTGATTATGTATTTTTTATTATGCATACAATAAATTTTGTGTAAAACATATATTATACTTTAATTATTTTGTAGAAAAAAACTATTTATATACAACATATTTTTAATAAAAATACTTGCATTTAAGAATAAATAATAAAAATTAAATATGAATATCTACTTGACCTTGTCACCATCTGGTACAGGTCAATAGCACTCTTGTCGATAGTAATATATTTCTTGTGGTTGAAACATGTTACCAGTGCGTTCTAATGGATGATACTAAAAATAAATGTTCAGTAGATATGGCATGGCATGGAAGGGGTCGAGCGAATGCGAGTAGATGATTGATTAAATAACCAATACAAATTGGCAAGGGTGGTGTAAGTGGCGGGACCTCTGGAAATACAATTTTTTTTAAATCCTTTTTTTTTTAAATCATTTAAAAATTTGTTTTATAATATTTTATATTTTAAGGACTTTTTTTGGGTTTAGGGTTATCCAAGATTACGGGCATGGGGTCAAGGTCAAGGGTCAAGGCCAAGGTCAATGTAATAAGCATCCAAGATGATGGTTGGGTGATGCCACAACATGACGGCCGTCCGGCGCCTGGCGCCTATCCCCGATCCCCTTATGCCCGACTCCCCTTTTTCCTTCTACTGCCATGCAAGATCGTTGCTGCGTTAATTACAGATATCAAGGTGATGAGTTTTTTTTAACGTATGTTGGAAGAATGACAATGGTTATTTATGCAATGATCACGTTTTCTATAGCGATATTGGCTCCGTAAGCGCTGCAGTTTTAGCTTAGGATAACTGGACTGAAAGACTGCCAAACATATGAGATAACTCTTGAGAATTCGTATATGGAACTTCTACTGTTAGACAAGATGTATACCAGGCGAGCCAAAGAGTTTCGTAAATGCTATACATTTAGTAATTTCTCTAGTCATAAAACACACCCACTATGGTTTAGTCAGAAGATCTTATTATTTATGACACAGATAATATACACCACACCAACATGAGAAATAAAATATTTTATTACAGTAAATAATTTTTTGTAACTTCGCAAAAATTATTTTTAAAATATTAAGAGACAATATTAAACCCACTCACCACCATTTGTTTTGACCTTAAAAATAAATAGAGAATGTTAATGAAAATATTAATATATTTGTTATGTCTATATTGGTATAGTTACGCGACAGGAGTTTTCCGCCAAGTGATCTTAAAGCAGATTTAAGAGCCACTACGCCTTTAAAAATCTGGGAATTATTTTATTTTTCCAGTGTTTATATCCAGAAATTAGACTTTTAAAGATGAATTGGAAAATGTTTCATAACAGAAGTTGTCAGGAGTGCTCCAATTAGATATTGGGAGAATGTAGAATGTTACGGATTTATTTCGCTACCTAAAAATGAAAGAGCAGCCTTATCGTAGTTTTGGTATTACGTCTTCTGAATGTAATTGTTTTATACCTTGAGTACGTGTTATTAATATTGTATGGTGTAAAAAGGGAACGTGACAATTTTGATAATTTATATTTTAATCTCAAAGAAGTATAGCATATCATTGTTTAAGACTAGGAAATACTCCAAACATAAGATAGCTGTTTTTTTTGTCGGAATATAAAACTTAACATCTGAAAAGTATCAGGTTAAACATCTTCANCCAAACATAAGATAGCTGTTTTTTTTGTCGGAATATAAAACTTAACATCTGAAAAGTATCAGGTTAAACATCTTCATCTCGCAGCATTGAAATCTACAAATTCGAAATCTAAGAAAGAAATTTTTANTCCAAACATAAGATAGCTGTTTTTTTTGTCGGAATATAAAACTTAACATCTGAAAAGTATCAGGTTAAACATCTTCAGATAAGGATTTCTCGCAGCATTGAAATCTACAAATTCGAAATCTAAGAAAGAAATTTTTCAATATTCGCCAAAATTATGGTAATATAATAAACACCATGCTATTCGCTGTTTATTAAACACCTGTTTAATGTTCTTGGAAAAACAAAAAAAAATTGTAACTAATATATTGACATAATGTTTTATGCCAGCCTTTCACGCTTATAGTTTTATGTGTCATATTATTTTCCTAGAAGTACTTCATTTTTAGTTATAGCATGTTTGTTTCAAAATTTTTGTAAAATAATGTTTAAGAAAATTTATTTAATTTAAATGTTACAAGATTATAGAAAACGTACTGAAATTATTCATAATGAAAGTTAGGAGAAGGTTGGCAGTTCAAATCTTAAATAACAGATTTCAACTTAACCTAACGTAATGATTTTTAAATAAACAGAAAAAACCTTGTGTTGTTTAGTTTCCTAGAATTTTCGCTATTTTCCTATCATCTTAGCTGAATGGGTTCATTACGTTGGAGTAAAAATTCNTTGTGTTGTTTAGTTTCCTAGAATTTTCGCTATTTTCCTATCATCTTAGCTGAATGGGTTCATTACGTTGGAGTAAACACTCTTTAACGTCAAAAACTAGACATTAGATCGTAATAGGATTAGTAAGAGCGATGTTTTTAATTTTAAACTCATAGCCTTTAGCATAATTCTGAAATATATTCCATCGCTCGCCTGCCACAAGACTCTTACAAATAACAGTAACGTCTCATTTCGTGCCGCTGTAATCCTTGAACAAGTAATTAGTGTCCTCTTCACTCCAAAGAATTATTTACCAAAGCCTGCGCACGCGTATGTTTCCTTAGGGATGCCGGGACGCTCATTCCCTTCTGCAGTATTGTGACAGCCGCACCGGCAAAATAAATCGCAAAAGCTTTCCTCATAAATGACTTCTGTGGCGTTCCGAGTCCATTGTTAGCGGCTCCAATCCCTTTTCCGGTCGCGCCGGGGAGAAACACAACTCCAGTCAATTATTTGGGGAGGGTCTGGCTAGAAGTGGAGGTCTGATAACAAGGATTCATTTTAATATTTTCTCGCCCGCTTTTCTCCTCGCAGCCACGGAGAAGGCAAGATTACATACTGCTTAAAGTTACTGCGCAGTGTATCTGGGTGGTCTGGAGAGGATGAAGGTAAAGTTCATCGAGAGCTTACCAAGCTGTGCCCGATGTGCCTGAGGACAGGGAAACTGCTTCCTTTATTTTTAAATTAAAAACTGGAGCTTGCGTTTGACCAAATTTAACATTATTCTTCTTGTTATGACACCATGTTAAAGACGCGTGAAGAGGTATTCATCCACAGTTGAAAGTAAAATGATTTGCCAACTGTATTAATGTTTAAAGTAGAGTTTTTTTTTATCTGTGAGCCGTCAGTAACTAATGTTACTGTTATTGTAATATACTGTTATACTATTAGTATAAATGTAATATTAAGTATGTTTGCAACAACTTTTCCTCCTTGCTGTACTGTCAACATTAAGGTGGTGTTTGATGCGGCAAAACTAATTTTGTGATTAATTGATGTTAACACTTGTCTAAAAACTTTTCTTGTGTTTCCTTTGCTTTAAAACAACATTGAGATGAAAAATATATTAAGTACAATCTCACAAAAATAAATATTACCCACGAAGAAAAAAAAATACGACGGGCTTGTGAACCGAACCCGCACCTTGTGTGTATGACGACTGCCACTCTACGAAACCAGTTGTCCTACCAACTTATCTATTTTGACATATGCAATTAAGTTTCATATTGTTGGTATTCAAAAACATACTTAGACAAACTGCAGTATTATTTTGTTATGCGGAAATATTTCATGCTCTAGAAATATATGCATATTTGGCACACGTAAACGGCTTCGCAAGTTTTGGCAGCTGATCTAAAATACCTTTTGCTATAATTTTATGCTTTAAAATTAAAATATAGTGGTTTAATTTTACGAGGTTATCACTGTTCACTAGTATCCGCCATTTTACAACGTCAAGTGAGTGTAAACTAGTTTGGCTGGACATTACTTTAATATCGTAGTAACACAAATTTTTAGCGTAATTTGGCTGTGGCAAAACTACTTAGAGGCTTTGATAACATTAAAACTTCAGCAGTATATTTTTATTATATGGACATAAGGCTTTGTGATGGGTGAACATTATTAACTTTGTTACGAGATTATTAATTTTACTACGACATAAACGTTCGAAGAAATGGTTCAATAGTATTTTTATGTTGCAACAACATTAGAGTTTTTTCTGTGTCGCTAATTAAGCACTTCTTTTGTATAAATACTCATGTTAAAAAAGCTGAGAACTAAAAAAATTTAAGCAAAGCATCCTATATGCATATTTTCTGAATTGTTTGTTGTGATGTAAAATAAAAGGGAGTTAAAACTTTACTATCTTTCTGCTTGTATATATATATATATATATATATATATATATATATATATATATATATACACACACATTAATTTAGTGAATGATAAGAGTGTGTAGCGCATGTGATGTGGCTGATATTTAAAGGGGCGTAACAATCCTGACGATTCTGCTTTTGTAAGGCACCGAGATGGCCTAACGGCTACGAAAATTTCACTCTTCTCGGTAATTCTCGTAATGAGAAAAACCTGGGACAGAGTCTTGGTTTTTAAGTACAAATAATAGGAAAATCACAAGAAGCCAAATAGGATAGCCCTGTAGCCTTCCGATGAGCTCATACTGGCCAGCCCATCTGTAGTCAAATATTTCTGTCATAAAATTGGCACCTTTCCCTTCAGTAGTAAGCAATATAAAGTTTATGGACCACATTTTTACACTTTTTAATTTTATTTCAACAATTATGATTGCTCAATAAAACTAAAAACTGTAAAAAGGAGATCCAGGATTCACATATAATACACTACTCTTACAATCCAGTTCCAACGTGCATTTATTGGCCTTTCTTAGTTTATATCAATTCCTTGAATGTGAGTTAGTTGTTGTCATTCAAAACTGTTAAATATTGTTAAATTTCAATAATATTTTTGTATCTACCAGAGAAAATTATTTTTCATTTATCATCCATTAGTGAACTGGCCCGGCTTCACCCGGTAACAATTTAGTTTTTACAGCAATACTTTGAAAGACAAAAATGGTTACTGTGGGTCGTCTTTAAAAGATAATCATATGCTGTCACGGACTTTTCTGTAGACCTTTCTAAGAGCTACAATTTTGTAGTATATTAATTTGATGTATCTCTTATAGTTTAGTCAGCGCAAGACATGCAAGTGCCCTAAAAGCGGTTTTTTACGACTTGATTACAAACGGTTCGACATTTCTCTACTACGCTTACATTAAATATAAATGTTTTAAACTCCAAAATATTTCTCAAGAAATTCTCTAAATGATGTTGAAAACCACATCAAAATCCATCAAGTAGTTTAGACGTACTAAATGAATACACAGACAAACTTGGATAAGCGACTTTGTTTTATACTATTTAGAGAAGACACGCGAGATTTTGCTACCATAACAACTCTTATTAGAAAAAAAAAAGTTTTCAAATTAAAAGTAAAATAATGGAACTTGAAAATAGAACCGAAAGTGAATGTATTTTCCATATAATTTTACAAACTTACATAAAGAAAGAGTTTTATGTAAATTGATAGCATTTCAACCAAGAAGTGCAATAAGTGTGAAGAACAAACATTATTGATTGTTGTTTTTAATCACATTAACATACAAAGATAAACACATTAATTCTTGTAAAGTATGTATCAATCAATATGAAAAAGAAAGATGTAACAACATAAGAAATAAAATTCCAGAAAGCTATGTTTCGAATGTAGTAAATTCATTTGTAAAACAAATAAAAAACACATTGAATGAAATTTATATAATAATAATTTAAAATCATTTCTTAACACAAAAAGGTGTAAATATTGTGAAGAAACCAAGGCTATTAATCTATTGCATACCCATCCATATACACGAGATACACATTCAAAATTTATGTAAACTAGTAAAAATAAATACGTAAAATTATTTATCACAAAAAATTCAAATGTACTAGAATCATCAGACGATACAAATTCAAACAAATAATAGTACATAGACATGGTGTCCCATCCATTTTTAAAATCGTTTTATGAAATTGTTTTCCTGTGAATGAAGGGCAATATTGTGATATAACACATGAGTAAAATGAAAGTTGTAAATTCAAATATAAAAGGATATTACAAACTAAGAAAATATGGCTTATAGAGAGCAATATATGTATATTAATAAAATAAGCAAAAATTAGATAATCTCTTTATTTTATATATAATATAAGTGTGATGATGATATACAATCATTTGCAAAAAAAAAAAAACACCATGGACGAATCGCGAGAGTATAATGAAGCTTACCACACAGTATCGTCATAGCCCGACATGTGTTCTATATATGCTTATTGCTGTTTGCTTGTGCGCATGTGCCACGTGGGGCTATACACGTTCTTCCATCAGTTATATCTGCAAGACACCGAATAAGGCCTTAGTAGCAGTGTGAGCTGCAGAGCCAAGTTTAGTGAACATGTAGCGTGCCCAACGGCGCATTCAATAAACCTTTGCCCAGCTGTTTGAGTTTGAAAGATGCCGCATCGTCGGAATTTGAAACGTAGGTTGGACGTTTCGGCACACTACTCGCTACTTGAACCGTTCTGCCTACACTGTGAGTCGGTGTTGGAAGTAGTGGGAACAGGAGATAACACACCCATCGAAAAGGTTTGTGTTGACCCCAGCGGACTACTAGCAGGGAAGATCGTTTCATCGTGCGATATGCTGTAAATACACTACGGACATCACTGTGAACCATCCACTGACATGTCACGGTAGCTGGGGATACACCTGCAGAGCGAGATCTATCGTCGCGGCGTCCCTTACGACGTCTACCATTACGACATGAGCACAGCCGAGCACGTGTAACCTTCTGCTGGGAACGGGCAGCATGATGGCAGCTTGCTGATTGGAGACGAGTGGTGTTCGGTGACGAATCAAAGACGTCCTGGTAAGCGCTGTGATACACAATTTATTGTAAAGAGACACACCGCCGCAACGAGTGGTGTCATGGTTTGGGGTACCATTTGCTACGATTCCTGCACCCGACTGGTGGTGATTGAAGGAACCCTGATGTCGACGCGATACGTCCAGGCATATCTGCAACCACGTGTGCTCCCCCATCGTGTTGCTGCTTGACAATCCCATTTTTAAGCAGAATAATACCCGGCCTCGCACAGCACGGATAGTCTGGCCTGCCTTCGAGATGTCAACATGCTTCCTTGGCCAGCAGGGTCTCCAGAAAATCCCTCATCCATTGAGAAGGTTGAGTGAGTGAAGAGATTGTGTGGCTCTTACATATAGGTCTTAAGAGCCAAGGAGGGCGAAGCGCGGTGAGTATGGAGCAGCGCCAGAATTAAAGAGCGGGGGAAACGAGAGATTCCCGAGAAAATCCGCCGACCAGTGGCATGGTCCGGTACAATTCCCAAATGCGAAAATGTGGGAGTGACCCCGCCGGGAATTGAACTCGGTTCGTATAGGGAGGTTAGTAGTTAACCACTACACTACTGCGGCCCAAGGAGTTTGAGACCAGATTGGACAGCAACTTCGGCCGGTGGCAACTACGGCGAGTTTGGAGGGTCAATGGCGCCAGCTATGGCAGGATATTCCTTAGAAGAACATCCGACGTCCGTGGGTATACATGCCCGACCGTATCGCCACCTGTCTTCGCGCTATGGGTGGTACAACATTATATACATGCTTGGTGTGGTACAACATGTTGATGTTTTCTGTATACAAAATAACATATCCTGTGCATGTGCATTTAACGTGCCCCTAAAATGGTACTTTCAGAGCGATTTTTTTGGAAAAGAGTGTATTTACGGATCCTAGAGTTAAGAAACAGTATATACATAACAAAGCAAAGCAATATATTTTTTAAAACTTCTAAATCCTAGTAATGATGATGATCAAGATGTAAAAATCTTAAGATATAAAGGTACATCATATGATATAGTTGTTGATTATTAGGTGTATTGTAATAATATTGAAAATGTCGTAGTTCATTATTTATTTAAAATTTCAAGAAAAAGTTTCTAATTTCATTAAGAAATAAACGGAAAGAAAGAAATTCTTAACCATAAGTTTAGTTGTAGTTTTTCAATATGTTCAAACAAATATAACAGTAAATCAAACTGGATTATATAAACTTTACTCCCATTCAAGTACAATTTTAATATCTCCAAAAAAACACCAATTCGTGCAGCACTTACTCAAATGAAAACTAATTTTATTAGAAAGTACAATAGTTTTCATGCAAACGTACTAAATTTTGATTTAATAAGGTAATAAAATTTGATATTCCTTCCTATAAATATCACCTACTTCGAGGAAGAATTTATACTGAGTTAACAACTTATTTATAAAACGAAGAGTGTTGTATCAATATAAAGATTGTAATAAATTATAAACTTAAATGCGAAAAACAAGAAAACTTAATATCTTTTGATTTTCAACAATATTCAAAATATTGTTGATAATATAAAGTAATCATGATGAAATAAAGAACGAAGCATTGGAAATTAAGTAACCTGTAGAAATAATTCCTTAAAATGTAAGTAAATGTGAAGAGTTTTTGTTTTAATTAATGTGTATAATTTTGAGGATACAACATTCGAGATATTACAAACTAGTGATAAATACAAAACAGTACCTAAACATGTCAACTGATTACTTAAAATGATAGTGTTGTTGTAATAAAATATAGCTGATTTAATAAAAAGTAAAATGAATAACATAAATATAAAATATATGATTTTCTAATATATCAATGGATATTCATTCTAAGTTTGATTCAGGATACAAACTAAATAAACATATTGAGGTATGTGTTCATGGAAAGCAAGTCATAGAAATGTTTTCATTCACTAACATAAAACAATATAAATCTAATGGCACTGAACAATTTTACCCTTTGATATAACATTGAATTTTTAATTTACGCTACAAGAATCGACGAAGAATTAATAAATATATGAAAATATATTCAGAAACATAACTAAAAAATGTTTCAGTTTTCAATATATTAATGGAAATAGCTTTACAAGAGAAGAATATAACCACATATTAATGGAAAGATTTAATGAAACACTAATCGTGTATGGAAATAAATATAGCGATATTGAAACAAGAAATGTCACAATGGAATTAAATAATACATAATAAAGCAAATATATACATTTTTAACATTGCCATATTTGTGGAACATAATTCAATACTAAAATAAAAAAGTTAGCTATCATGATGATGTTACAGGTAACATTAGTCGTGCTGCTTGTAATAAATGTAATTAGAACTTAAAATTGTAAACGATACACTAGAATTGATTCACAGAGTAAGGTGTAATTCGCAGTTATTCTTTCAACTAATATCATAACTCAGCGAAAACTAATAAGACATAAGTATCGCACCAAACAAAAAAAAAAGATTGCAAAAATTTTATAAAAAAATTATTGTTGATCATTATGGGAAAAAAATTATATATGTAATATATATCCAAGACATGTCAAAACAAAATAATATAAACTAATAAACACTATCTTATAAATAAAATATATAAATATAAATTATGTGTGAGATACAAAATGTTGTAATAACATTTATATTTGTTTATAGATTTAGTTTATAAGCACACGTCTAGATAAAGCAGTAAACAATATTGCAAAAAGGGATTGATTGTTATGGTTCAAAGTGTATAATTATCAAAATATGAAATATTAAAAAAATAATCCTTCCTATCGATGAAAACCACATCCTAAAATTAACTGCATATTGTAAGAAATGAGTCAATAAAGTGAGTAAACCAATCGATTACAAAATTTTGTTAACAGTCTAGGAGAGTTCCAGCAAGATGATTTATATTTAGTTTTATAAAAATGTATAAATCCCTGGGATGATGATTATTCAAAATTCAATGACCGGTTACTGACAAACAAATACGATTGATATTCAACATTAAATGCTAAAAATATAAATATGGATATTTAAAGTTTTCAAAGAACGTATACGAACTTTTCAAATGTTAAAACTTTTTTCATCATCAAGACTTGTACTTAAATCTTGATTCAGTTCTGTTGAAATATGTATTTGAAAACTAAAAAAAAAAAAACGTGTTACAAGAACTATGAGTTAGATGTAATTTACTAAATATCTGTACCAAATTTAGTATATGCTGCATCATTAAAAGAAACAAGGCAACATCTACAAATTATAACATATAAAAAATATATGAAACATATGCAAGATTAATTAATGGAGGAATTTAGAGGATTCCACAACGACATTCTATTGCAAATAATTGTTATTTCTATCTTTAAAGATCTTGTAAAACTTAAAAATTATTCAAAGAAAAATCACTTGAGAAATGTATTTACAATAGGCAAAAACGCTTAAATTATATCATGTACTGGAATTGTAATAATTTATATTGACATGCATTGAGTCAACTATTACCAATTGGTGATAATTTTAGATTATAATAAAATAACATGTACATCTTTAAAACCACAACTACTTAAACCAAATGAATATACTTTCGAGAAAATATTATAGTTATGTGATGATGGCGAATATGGTTATATATTGTTGATCTAGACACTCATCAAGAACTTCATGACACATTTAAAGATTAGCCAATGTTACCGATTATCACTATCCATATTAAGATGAATTATCAAGTTATAAAAATTAATTGATAAATATATTGAAAACATACTAAAGGATGTAAAACTAATGAATACGTTGAAATAAAAAAAAACTTTAAACTACTGAATAGTAAAAAAAAAAGCATAAATAAAGGAATTGTTCTAATANATACGTTGAAATAAAAAAAAACTTTAAACTACTGAATAGTAAAAAAAAAAGCATAAATAAAGGAATTGTTCTAATATAAATAAAAATTTATATTACATATAGACATAATTCTTGGTTCAAAACAAATATAGAAAAAAAATACAAAGTTAAGGGAACAAGCAAATAACAATTTCTTGAAAGATTCATAAAGGTTAGTGAACAATGCTGTANACCGAGCGTTACACTTTTTCATAAGTGACTCCCAGCCGCAACCTAATTTAAGACGTTGTCACGTCAAAAATACAAAGTTAAGGGAACAAGCAAATAACAATTTCTTGAAAGATTCATAAAGGTTAGTGAACAATGCTGTANCAAAAATACAAAGTTAAGGGAACAAGCAAATAACAATTTCTTGAAAGATTCATAAAGGTTAGTGAACAATGCTGTAAATGGAAAACGAAAGGAAAATATAAAAAATTGATGTGGTATAAAATTGTATGCTTCCTTATAAATATATGATATGTTATTCATAGAGGTTATCAAGAACTATCATAAATGAAGATATGTTTGTTATACAATAAGAAGAAAACAATATCCTTTCAAAAACCCAGTATTTGGTTGTATTAGAACTATCAAAGTTGTTAGTATACAACTTTTATTACAGTAGGTTGAAAAACAAGTATGGAGGAAAAATTAAGTTACTAGGTACTGTACAGTTTCTTTAGTTTTATACATAAATATATTTATATGAAGAAATTAATATTATACGTCACTTTGAAACATCAGATTATACAATAGAAGATATATTACAAGTTAATAAAAAGTACCAAGATTTTTAAAGCTGAATGTTTAGGAATAATAATAGAGTTTACTGGATTAAGACAAAAGTATATGAACTTAGAAATGATATTTAAGAAAAGAAAATTTGTAAAGAAATGAAGGGATGTGACATATAAAGAATAAAGTTTGATATTAACATAGATTGTTTAATGAATAGTCAGACATCACAAACATAATATAAAATATTGTCATAGGATTTAGATATATACAAGTGAGTTACGATAATTGCACTGCCACCATATATCTAAATGATAATGTAAATAAACTTAATTTTGGCTACTGTTCAACAAATGTAAAACCCCAATAATATTAAGAAATAATAAAGCTGGGATATAAAGAATAATCAGAAATACAACCATTACTTATTCTATAATTCCATCCATCATGGTAATACAAAGCATAAATATCTTATTTTAATGTAAAAATTTCATTAATCCGTAATAATTGTTATTAATTTTCAGAAGTGAAGTGAACTTGTTTTAATCATTCGNGTGAGTTACGATAATTGCACTGCCACCATATATCTAAATGATAATGTAAATAAACTTAATTTTGGCTACTGTTCAAGAAATGTAAAACCCCAATAATATTAAGAAATAATAAAGCTGGGATATAAAGAATAATCAGAAATACAACCATTACTTATTCTATAATTCCATCCATCATGGTAATACAAAGCATAAATATCTTATTTAAAATGTAAAAATTTCATTAATCCGTAATAATTGTTATTAATTTTCAGAAGTGAAGTGAACTTGTTTTAATCATTCGTATAAAATTATCTGTTTTGGTTCTTTAATAATCAATATTTCAATACTCCAAAAGTTCAATAATTGTCCCAATTTGACAAATAAAAATTCTAATAAAATGTTTAAATATCTTTTGCTTCTAAAAAGACTTTGATATATAAACATTTAATAAAATTTTTAATTTTATTTCCAAATCTATGCAATGAAACCCATTGTTAATTTTTAAATATGAAGGATAGAAAGATTAATTAATATACAATATAATTTTCAGAACTTTGATTTTGGTTCAAAACTTACAATGATATTATATTCTAAGTGATTCAATTCATCATATTTCATAAACATGCCATAGACCAAGTCACAATGAGTTTAAGTTAAGTAATTTTGGATCATTTAAATTTTTAATTATGTTCCTTTCAAAATGCTCACGAAGAAGACTGCCGAGATCATGATGGAATTAGAGTCGAACTTCCCCATAAAGAAAATAACATACTAAGATTCAAGAACAAAAATCAATCTTTGAGAGTGATATATGCCGATTTTGAGTGTTTTTTTTAAACAAAAATCGAAACTTGCCAGCCAAATCCCGACGACTCCTACACGAAGCAGTACCAAAAACACGAGCCTATCAGTTTCTGTTACTATATAAAGTATGAACATGGAGACTATAAAGCACCAGTAACGTATGAAGTGCCTGATGCATCTACGGTATTCGTCAAGATTCTTAATGGAGGAAGCAATGTAAATAGGGGATGTCTACAAAAATGAAAAACCAATGATTCCATTGACCAAGAAAGAACAGATTGGTTATGATACAGCCACCCAGTGCCATATATGTGAAAAGACTTTGGATGGAGACTCTGTGAGGGACCATGACCACCTTACAGGTATATTTAGAGGAGCCGCACACAAAGATTGTAACTTATCCTATAGAAATCCATGTTTTGTTCCTGTGTTTATACACAATCTATCTGGATATGACACACATTTATTTCAAAAGGAGCTGGGCATCGATGAAAATACAATTGACCTAATTCCTAACAATGAGGAAAAATATATTTCTTTCACTAAACATGTATGTGCGGGCGTAAATCTAAGATTTATTGACTCATTAAAATTTAGGGCCAGCAGCATCGATAAGCTCTCTAGCAATCTTTCCAGAAGTCAATTTCAGGAAATGAGTAAGCATTTTTCCAATGAACTTCTAGACCTTGTTATAAGGAAAGNATCTTTCCAGAAGTCAATTTCAGGAAATGAGTAAGCATTTTTCCAATGAACTTCTAGACCTTGTTATAAGGAAAGGCGTTTACCCATATGACTACATGGATAGTGTTGAAAAGTTTTGAGACATCACTACCTAATAAGAATGCATTTTACAACAAACTCAACAAATGTGATATTTCAGATGAGGACTACGAGTTTGCAATAAAGGTGTGGGAATCTTTCAACATCAAATCCTTAGGAGAGTATACTCAGTTGTATAACAAAACAGATGTATTTATATTGAGTGATTTTATAGAAAATTTTAGAGATGTATGTCTCAAAACATATAAGCTGGATCCCGCATGGTATTTCACAGCACCAGGGCTAGCGTGGGATGATATGCTCAAACATACTAAAACAGAACTACAACTACTAACGGATTACAACACGATTTTGATGATTGAAAAAGGTATTCGTGGTGGAATATCACAATGTTGCAAGAGGTATGCCAAAGCAAATAATAAATACATGCCAAAGTTGAAGCCTCTTATCTGTCATACCTGGATGCCAATAACTTATATGGATGGGCTATGAGTCAGTATTTACCTTACAGTGGGTTTAAGTGGAGAAATACAAAAATAGATGAAACAAAAATTCGAGATGATGCCAGAAAAGGCTATATATTGGAAGTTGATTTGGAGTACCCACATGAACTACACGACCTCTACAAAGATCTACCACTGGCTCCAGAGAATAGAATACCCGAAGGCTCGAAAATGCCGAAATGATTAACTACCCTATATGACAAAGAAATATATGTACTGCACTACGTAAATCATAAGCAATATCTGTCCCTCGGAATGAAGTTGAAGAAGATCCATAGAGTTCTGGAGTTTGACCAATCACACTGGCTCAAGTCCTATATTGATCTAAACACAAATATGCGAACGAAGGCATCTAATGATTTTGAAAAAGACTTCTATAAACTAATGAACAACTCTGTATTCGGCAAAACAATGGAGAACATTAGAAACAGAGTGGATATATGGTTGTGCACAAGCAGCAAGCAAGTGGATACATTAGTGGCTAAACCAAATTTTAAAGATAGAACAATATTTACTGACTCTTTGGTTGCAGTTCACATGAATAAAATAAAGCTGTGCTAGCAAGCCCATTTATGTTGGTATGAGCATACTTGACTTTTCAAAGACCTTAATGTACGATTTTCACTATAATGTGATGAAACCAAAGTATGGGGGAAATATTGAACTGTGCTATCAAGATACTGACTCATACATATATTGTATAAAAACACCAGACTTCTACAGTGACATGAAAGAAATGATCGACCATTTTGATACAAGTGATTATCCAAAAAATAATAGATATAACATGCCTCAAATAAATAAGAAAATTATAGGCAAAATGAAAGATGAATGTAATGGGAAAATAATGGAAGAATTTATTGGTTTAAGAGCCAAAATGTATGCCTTAAATGTGGAAGGTGATGTAAAGAAAAGAGCAAAGGGTGTGAAAAATACTGTAGTCAGGAATGAGATAAGTTTTGATGACTACAAAAAGTGCTTGTTTGGAAAAGAAGTGGTGTACAAAAGTATGCATCTCATAAGATCTAATAAACATGAACTGTTTATAATAGAGTTGAGAAAAAAAGCATTAAGTTCCGATGATGACAAAAGATTTATTCTTAAAGATGGTATTAATACACTACCACGGGGGCACTACAAAATTGAAAAGGAGTAAAACTATGAAATATATATACGATCAACACCTTTAATAATGTTTGACAGACTGAATGGACTGATGCTGTATTCATGTATGTCATTCATATTTTGTTTTTAATTATTGAATCTTTAAAATATAGGTTTTTAATGGGAAATTACCCATTAAAAACTAATAACCATACATGTTTGCGCACTAGTTAGCTTCAGTGATTCTTTCACTTTTAACATCATAAATTAGGTTTCTTTGGCTTATTAGCACCACATTGCAAATAGTTGTAGCTTCGATTGGCTTATTAAAATCAACTGTATGTTTCAGATTAGTTCGATCCTTTACAATAGAGGTTTTTCTGTAAGAACAATCAATAATATACAATGGTCTCCTAGAAACAAATGCATCGGGGTTATAATATAGTTCATTGTTACGGTAAGGAGTATCTAGCTTAGTCTTTGAATTTCTAAAATCATTGTAGGCAATGTACATCTTATCGAAAATTTTATCCTCGATATCCAGGTTCCAATTCTCTTTAGGGAACACTTCATTCCTTCCATTCTTAATAGAAATATTTTTAACATGACTATGGTCAAAAATTGAACCATGTTTGTCTCGATCAGAATTTTCTTTTCTGTTTAACTGAAAGCCAACAATGACAAAGTCAGGCATATCGAATTGGATTGAATTGAACTGATCCTTTATATCAAACTGGAATGAGTTTGCACCAGTAGGTACAGGTTTTTCAAGACATTGCCAATAATTGAAACCGATGGGAATTTTGTGTTGTTTGTATAGTTTTGCTTTAATATCGTCTCCATAATTAGGTTCGTATTCAACAATTGGCCACAGGATTTCCATTTTCTCAATAACAATTTTACCAGCATCTGGAATAATTATCAGCAGCCCCATTTGCTTGTGTTTTAGGCCTTCTGTAAATAGAAACATCATCATGAGAATTTCGAATGAATGTAATCTTGTACTCGCATTTCCAGAATATTTCATTACAATCCCTCATAAACCCAAACAAATATCTTAACAGATAGACAAGTTTATTATATCCATCTGCCTTAAAATATTTGCCTTTTTCTACCCCTGCTAGTTGCAAGTACGATGA